>BQNB010024214.1:0-60978 GCA_026074375.1 Tanacetum coccineum
AAATTATACTTCATGATATCAGTACTCTTTGTGACGTACAAGGAAGGTGGGCTGAAGTTTCTTGCACATTGATTGGGCTTTATTGCTATTGGGCCATGAGATTTTTATTGGTGTTCGAATATAACAGTATCGATCAAAAAGGGATTTTAATATTGTTCGAGTGATGAATGTACTGTCAAAGTATTTTTAATTCTGTTTAAAGATTTTTGTGCTGATTGCCTCGTCCGAGAAAGAGTTTGTACCGTTAGTACTATCTGACATAGCTAGTTTGTACCGCTAGCTTTATCAGATATCGAGTGACTTACGGTTTTGGATCTTGGATAGAACTATTTCTAACAATAGTTTATTCTTATTGATTTATGGCTCGTATTTTTGGGATTATTTGAAGATGTGATTACGAAGACAACTGATTATTGCTTATATGATGTTGTAGTTGGGTTTCACAGGTGCGTGCTCTTATCATATCTTAAAGTTGTGGTTGGCTTTTAAGATAACTTGTTCGTGCTTAAATGGTGTTGACGAAGACTTGTCAAAATCTAGCAAAGGTGTGTGATTTTTCTTAGGGTGCTCAATGCTCACATTTGCTATCACTTAGTATATGTCTCATAGAAGATGGGGATTTTGTCAAGAGGTTGCGGTCTACTTATATTTCACAGATTTATTTATAAGTTTGACGTCACGTGGATAGTGCAAGACATAAGACACAAGTTTGGGAGATTCTACTTCTTCATCAAATTCGTTATACTTAGTTTTGTTCATCAGTAATCACTACATAGAGCCTATAGAGTTTGAGATTTAAGAGATGGTAAACATATGGGTTTTAGGGGAAGCTTATTAATTAAATGTTTACCCATCTACATGCACCACTTAAGGGGAAGTGTTTCGTTACTACTGCTGATCTTTATTACTACTGCTAGTTTAAATTTCTACTGCTCAGATTCATTTTTCTTATTGTGCGTAATGGTGGACAATTTGAGTATTAGAAGGCTGAATTAGAAGTTGTGGTATATGATTTGTAGCTGTTATGATCCAAGTTGCATTTCTACAGAAGACTCCTATTGGATGAAGACAAAAAGGGGAAAAAGATTACAAGTTTACTGATTTGCAGCTTATTATGTGTGTTGACATAGTCAAGGATTCTAATTCTTATCTTAAGTCAAGGGGAAGCATTGAAGATTTTGTTTCATTCAGGGAGATGATTACATCTCAACTTCAGGGGAAGCTTTGGCTTTATGATGAAGTTCGTACGAGACTTTGTTTGTTTTGTCATCATCAAATAGGGGAAGATTGTTGGGATTCTTGATTTGATGAGACAAAGTGAATAAAAGAATGAAACAAGATGGAAACAAGAAGGACCAAAATTGTCATCATGAAGTTCTACAAGATGTAGAAGATAATAAAGATTTGGTCAAAATAAGATAAGAATGAATATTAATGAGAAGATAATTAATTGATTCTCTCATTAATATATTAATTAGTTTCCTTGTAAGCCTAGGACTCCTTATGCTATAAAAGGAGGTCTAGGCATTTAGAAAAAGATATCCAGAAACATAGAGTTGACTGATGAGAGTCGAATAGTAAAGGTGTGTGTGTGTACACCATAGTTAGTAGTTAATTAGTAATAGACATATTATAGATTTCTTTGTAGTAGTTAGTAACCCCAATTTATAGTAGTTGGGGTAATAGGGAAAATGTATGAATGAAATACCTTGTTCATAACTTTGATTGTGTTCTTTATTATTTTGCTGCGTGTTATCAATCATTGTTATTATATCCTAGATGGGCTAATCGATTCTCAACAGTCCTCATCCAGTTTAAGTTGATCTACCATGGATGTATCAACAGGGTCACACGAATCCATCCTAATTTTCTTTGAGATTTCTAGAGCAAATTTTGATTGATTAATGAAAATGCCTCTGGGATTTTGAGAAACTTCTAATCCTAGGAAAAAAGATATTTGTCCTATCATTGACATTTGGAATTTAGAACTCATCTCATTGGAAAATATGTCACATGCTTTAGGGTTGGTCGAGGAAAATGTGATATCATCTACATATATTTGAACAAGAAGAATATGTTTGCCAGTTTTCCGAGTGAATAATGTCGGGTCAACTGCACCCTTAGTAAACTTGTTATCCAGAAGAAACCGTGACAAAGTGTCATACCGTGCCCGAGGAACCTGTTTTAAACCATACAGAACCTTCTTCAGACGATAAACATGTGTCGGATGGTCTGGATCAACGAAACCCTCTGGTTGACTAACATAGACTTCTTCCTTCAACTCGCATTAAGGAATGTTGTCTTGACATTCATTTGATAGATGGTCATGTTCTTACTGGCAGCATTGGCGATAAAGATTCTTATAGCCTCGATGCGTGCAACCGGTGCAAAGGATTCCTTGAAATCAATTCCTTCCTCTCGGCGATAACCCTTGGCTACTAACCTAGCCTTGTTTTCCAGAACATCACCGTACTCATCAAGATTAACTTTATAAATCCACTTGAGAGCTATAATCATGACATCATCTAGACGTGGTACTAATTCCTATACTCGAAGTCGATCAAATTCGTGAATCTCATCTTGCATGGCTTGAAACCAACAATCTTTAGTTATGGCAGACTTGAAGTTATTTGGTTCGACTTTTGACAGTACAGAGTTATACAAGCATCACAAGGCATCGGTTACAAGTTGTTTTTTGGTGGATACCGGTCAAGAGGGATTGCCAATAACATTATTAAGCGGGTGATCCTTGCTCCATTTCCCGAGATAATGATGTGTTTGAGTGACATGAGTTGATTCTGCTAAACTAACATCCCCGGATGATGATGCTTCAGAACTAGGTTCCAGAGCAAACACGTTTACGAAGGGATCATTATCAATAAGAGCATAAGGATTGTCTTCAATGATAGTAGATCCAGCTGCAACGCCTTGTTGTGAACTTGGAGATTGTAATGCCGAAGATGACGGTGAATGACTTAGATAAGGTGCATCTTGATCAATGGTAATAAAAGAAGGTGTACCGGCTGAATTGACTGGAACTGGAACTGCTGGAGCAGGAGAAACCGGTCTTTCAACACGAGGAGGTTCTAGGTATTCATCGAACATCAGTTGGAATAAAATCTCCAGTTCTTTATTTGTTGGGATATCTCATGCATATCTCATAAACGGTACTAACTATTTTATACCAACGTACTAACTGACTGATCAGTACTTACCCTTTGTACTGTCATACTAAATTACAACTAGCGGTACTAAGTAATATAACTAGCGGTACTAAGTCAGGAATGCATAATCCTCAACAATCCTCCCCTAAACATGATTATTGAACTTGTTTAACTTCATGTTTCTTTAGTGTAAACATCTTGAACTCTTGGAGGATTTATCCAAACATTCTGTCAAATCTTGATCTTGATCTTTGATAATTTTGACATCTTCAGCTATCCATCTTCATCAGCAACAGCAATATCCAACTAAGTTGGCTTTGTATTTTTTGGCTAACTACTAGCCATTAACGGATTTGATATTCCTTTACCAGTAACCGTTTGCTCTGGGATAGCCAATTCTTCATTGTAAACAACAAGGTGAATTGATAACCTTATAGTTTTAAGTAAACTATCAACTATCAACGGATTTGATTTGTCTTTATACCAAAGCCTTTGCTTTTTGGACTAGTCCAATGCTTCTTGCCATAACAGAGGTCATGTAACTGATCACCAAATAGTTTTTTTAGCAAACTATCAGTTATCAACATATTTGATTAGTCTTTACCAGGAACTATTTGATCCTGGACTAGCCAACTCTTTACTTTGAAGCAAGGTGAGTTGAGAACCATACAATTTTTGGTAAATTGTCAACCATAAACGAATTTGAGAAGTCTTTACCACAAGCCGTTTGCTTATGTACTAGCCAGTTCTTATTCCTGTTAAGCATGGTGAATTGATGGCCATTTGTTATGTGGTCTTAGAACCAACACTCAAGGATCCTCCTCATCTCCATCAGAGTCTTTAGGTTCTAACTCTGCAATTTGCTTCCTGACAAATCTAATCAGTTCCAAATCCATATTACTGTCTTCTTTAGTTTTTAACTTCAACTCTAGCAATTTTGACAGCACTTTCTTTGTCAAAGGATACTTATTCTCAACAAGCATATGAATGACTAATCCTTCATCAGTCATTATAGTGTGTACCCTTGAAGAACTATATAGCTTCCAACTCACTATCTTCCAATTTTGTTGTGCATTCCAAAACTCATCATTTCCACTTTGATTGAACATGATTATCAAATCTTGCCAAAGTATTTTGTCAAATCCTTCAGGTGTCTCATCTTGGTACCTGTTCATCACAAGTTGATATATAACACATATGTCATCCTATCAAAAAAAAGTTTAGAGGAGAGCACTGTCCATCAAAAGTACTAGAATAATCGAGAGCTTTGTCTGATTAATTCTAGTCACAACGCTTAAGATAAACATCTTCTAACTCTTCAGTCTCATCATACTGTGGTTTGGTTGTAAGATACTCAGATCTCCATTCTATGATAAGATACTTCTTGTCAAGTATCTCATAATCCACTTCCTTATCCTTATCAAAAACTATAGTTAAACACAATCTTAACTCTTCATCATCTTTAGAAGTTAACTTTCTTTTCTTAGACTTCATCTTCTTCCTTATACCAAGCTTTCTTTTTCTAATTCCTATCTTCTTCTTTTAATTTCTCCTTGACAACACACGTCATCTTTCTTTCCTCGTCTTGTTAAAGCATCAGCAGCTTGGTCATTATTTCTCCGTTGATCACTTTTTCATCTTCAGCAGAACTAATAGCAATGAAGCTATCATCAGACCTTTTTATCTTTTCATACAAAACTTGTATTTCTTCAAAACTCTTGGTCTTCAGATCAGAATGCTTCTTGCCCCCAACATGCCTTGAAATGACACATTGGTTCCTAATCTGATTTCTATGAAGTAGGTTTATTTCTGTAATAGCTTTAGATCTTTATTACTCAAGAAATCTCTCTTATGGTATCACACAATGGGTGTTCATGAAAGAAATTTAGACTCTCTGCTCAAGCGTGTATAACAATTCTCTCTCATCCTCTTGAAGCCTTTCATGCAAGTATCTTGTTATCAACATTAAGTCTTGCCTGAGATGACAATCATAATCATAAGAAGAGTGCAGCTTTATAGCGTCTTCCTTAGCCAACCTTTTTCTTTTCCTCTTAGCTTCCCACTCCCTTGAAACCTCCACGATGTGTCACTCACACTCCGTGACCTTCCTGCTCTCTACTCATTCGGCGACAACAGATCGCGAGTTTCAAATCTTCACTCGCATCAATCTCTTCACTACCGCTCTCTCCACTGATCGAATACATCTGGTTAGTAATCTCTCCGTATCAAGTCACTACATCTCTTCAATCACTTCCCTTTGCCTTTAGCTTTTGGATCATCTTTGAAGATTCTTTTTTTTAAAGTATAAAAGTGATCCTTGGTGAGTAGGGCCTCGAGTCTTCTCAACGGCACCTAACTACAGACACTTAAGCTCTACTCCTTCTTGTCCTTCTTTTTTTATTTTTTCTTTCTTCTTTTTTTATACTGTGTGTTTTTTATATTTTGTTTTTTTTTTTGCGCGTTATTTTTTTTTTTGATTGTGTTGTTTGTTTTTTCTTTCTTTTTTTTTTTTTTTTTTTTCTCTTTCCTTCTTGAGATTCTCATCTCTTCATATTCTCTCTCTCTCTCTACATGATCTTCTAAATTTTCTCTATTTATCTCTTCTCTCACCCTCTGACATCGTCCTCACTACACTCTCTCTGACTCTCATCTCAATCTCTCTTCTCCTGTTTTTTTTTTGTTTATTTTTTCTATCTCTATCTTATAGGTTAGCTCCTCTCGTAGCTATCTCGTAGTCTACTCTAGATAGTATTCACTTACTTCCTTGGCTTCTCATTGTTCTTACTCATTATATAAGACTTGTGCAAGGTCCTCATCATACCCTGTGAGACTGTTGATCTAGCATGTTGTCTGGAGTAGGTGTTGATGTCACGGTGCGAGTAGCACTTTCCCTTCAATTTTGACTATCAGCAAGTTACCTTCAACATTGTCTATCGTTCTACGAACTTTTGAACTGTCTATCTCCCATCTGCTTGTTATGACCTTCATTTCTCTGTCGGTACCATCATCTTGCTTGTCAGTTTATTTGACTAAGAGGAGCTTTCCTCTAAAAAAAAAAAAGTACATACTTCACCTTATGAACACTTTCCTTCTCTCTAACACCTACAAACTGCTGGACCTCAAAATTGCCCTAATCTTATCATCCTAGTCTCGATGTAGTCCCAATGTATCATCCACAACATCCCACTTTCACACACCAGTCCGCACACATCATCAAAAGCTAGATCATTATGCACGGGAGGTTCAGCTTTGAAAGGATTTGATACCCTTGGAAGAGTTGACAGATTCCTCCCCGGTTTGATACATACTCCTTTTTGTACCCCCTTTTTCTTTCAGAGAAGTCTTCCTTGCCAATTCTTGTCTTCAGTGCAACTATCTTCATGCCAGGCTTTGTGATGTGTATAAGTGTTGACTCCTTTCTTTAACTTCTTGACCTGAGCCTTCAAAGCTTTAATTTCTTTAGCCTGAGCTATGACCTGTTTACATAAAGACACACAAAGGTCATATACACCTTGGAGTGTTAAACCATCCTCATTTCATGACAGGGATGCATCATTGGATGACTGACCTCCATGATTCCCACCAGAACCCTCTGGATTGGAATCAGGAATAGCTATAGAAGGAGAAGGTCTAGGAGAAGGGTCAGTCTGTGTCTGAGGTTGGTCTTCACTTGGGTGAGGAGGAGAGGGTATGGGTTGGGAATCAGATGGTCTTTCTGAAGCCTCACCCTCATCCTCTGTTTGTTGAACCAACATAGAATCAAATAAAGGTGTAACCTTCCCTGAAAAGTTCTTACCCTTTTTAACCATAAATGTCAAGACCTTTTTAGTTAGGGTTGGGACTGGAAAGTGGTCCAAGGGGACAGGTACATCTTTTAACTGATTGCTCAAAAAGATTTGTAAAAATCTTGGATACATTACAAACTTCTTAGTTGCATCCAAGTGTCGTATCATGCCACCAAAAATTAATTTTGAAAAATTGTATTTCTGATTAGTGGCTAAACAAATTACTGCTGTGGCAATATTAGTGGGAATTTGATCCCAAGAGGTGCTTTTAGAACTAATGCAGTGATTCATGGTATGAAAAAGAAATTTCCATTGGGGTGAAAAGAGGGCTTTGTTAAAAGTTAAGGTATTCAGGTCTCCCTCATACCCCATTAGCTGAATATTATCAAATATAGCCTGATTATTCAAAGAATCTATCCCATCAGCATCATCAAAAAGAAGATCACTTCTTATTGATGCCTCTGAGATAGTCACAGGCTTGCCAGCAACTGTGGCATCTATATAACTAATGTTGTTGACTATTCTAGACTTAGCAGTCGTCCAAAACTGTTCAACAAACGAAGTTGAGACTATGGGACTTACAGTGAGTGCATAATAAATTGAACTGCGTGTGAGAAAGTCCATAATCTGATGAAACTCTGTATTCCCATCCGTCTTCTCCAAATAGGCCACCATATTGTGCTTAGAACAGAAATCCAATCTAGCCATCGTTTATATGATTTTGGTAATCGTCGGTGATGAATAATTAGGGTTTGTCAATTGAAATCGAGTAAGAGAGCTAAGAAGGATCAATTGTGCAATTGAGATGGGTATTTATAGTAGTAGCATCCCCAATGGCGAAGAAACCGCCAAAAATTACACTCTAGACCCCTACCGGTATTTTTTCTAACGGCTTTATAGCGGTACAAACTTTGCCTGTCGGTACTAACTTTAAGCCTGTCGGTACTAACTTTTGTTAACCAAAAATCGAACAAGGTTGACAACAAAAACTCTTCAGTACCATCCATATTTCTCTCTAATGACTCTTTAGAACCCAAATAACTGAATGAAAGACATCACCATTGGCAAAATCTGTCTGTTCACATAACATTCTATATAAAATGTACAACAAATCATCTTGCCTCCCCTCAATTGTAGCAATAGATTCAATAATCCAATGTTAACCACCAAAAGTTAAATCTCGTGACATCAAATCCTTTGGTGAGAAGATTTGCAACATTATGATTAGTGTGAATTTTGATAACTTCAATCAGTCTTTTCTCATAGCAATGTCTTATAAAATGAAATCGAATCTCAATATGTTTGGTCCTAGAATGAGCAACATGATTCTTGATAACACTTATAGTGCTCTCATTATCAATATGGATTTTGGTGTTCATGAAATTGAAACCATAATCCATCATCTGATTCTGTATCCATAATACTTTCCCACAACAATTAGCAGCTGCAACGTATTCTGCCTTAGTAGTAGAATTTGCCATAATAGTCTGCTTCTTGCATTGCCAAGATATCAATCTTCTACTAAGAAATTGACAGCCACCTGTTGTTGATTTTCTGTCAAGACCGGCTCCTCCATAGTCACTATCTAAGAAAGCTTCTAGTTCAAAAGGTGAATCCCTAGGATACCATAAACCTAATTTGGGTTGATGTTTGAGATACCTAAAAATCCTTTTTACTGCATCTAAGTGTGAGGCTTTTGGAGTGACTTGAAATCTAGCACAGGCACAAACAGCCAACATGATATCTGGCCTTGATGCAGTCAAATACATTAGAGAGCCAATCTTAGACCTGAAGACATGTACATCTACATCTAGACCATCTTCATCCTTGACCAGTGGTTAATTTAGACTCGTAGAGTAGTAGTGTTCTGATTGACTAATAAATCAAACTCTTTAGAGGTCAAGCTACATACTTTTGACTAATAAGATTCATAAGTTGTTGCTTCACTGAAGTCCAAAAAGTAATGAGGTCACCATATGGAACTATTCATGGAATTCTTTTGTGAACTACATTCCTTCAACTCTGTACACATTGATTTCTTTGTTGAACAATAATATGTCATTCACATACACTTGGACTAATATAATGTCACTCTTTTTGTCTGATAAAACAATGTTTTGTCTTTTGGTACCTCTTCTGAAACCATTTTCTCTGAAAAGAAGAATGTGTCTCATACCAAGCAATAGGAGCTTGTAGTAGACCATATAGAGCTTTGATCACTTTATGACTTTGTTTTGGATGAGCAGATCAACAAAGCCTGGGGTTGATAGACATACACATCCTCTTCAATAGTGCATAGAGAAATGCACTGTTAACATCCATTTGGTAGAGTAAAATCCCATGGATGATGCAAAGGCTAAAAATTAACTAATTGCCTCAATTCTGGCAACAGGTGCAAAAACTCATCATTAATTATACCCTTCCTCCTGTCTTAAAACCTTGTGCTACAGGTCGTGCTTTGTTTTTCACAACAATACTTCTCTCATTCTATTATTCCTGAAGACCCACTTGTGCAATTTTCATTTTCCAAGATGGCAAATCAAAGTACCAAACCTTCTATAGTTTGACTGAAGCAATTCTATTGCATGCTATCAACCCAGCTTTCATCTAGTAAGGCTTGTGATATAGTTCAGGGTGCTTCTAGAGAGAGAAACATGCAAACAAATAGTTCTGATGATCTTAATTGATTTGTTTGTTCTATTTGTGAATGTAACTACCATGGACTTTGTTGGGTGAAAGAAGCCTTTTAAATCTTCCCTTTGTTGAACTGCTGATGTTGGGTCTCCTAGAATCTTGTCCTTTTGGATGTTCATTATGAATTCTAAGTGTGGGAATTGGACTAAAGCAATTGTTATCCCATTGTGTTGAATTCAGCCAACTGCACCGCACAATCTTTTTCATCATCATAAGCTCCATTGAATATTCTATCATTTGGAAAAGTATCAGAAGAATCTTCCAAGTCAGGCATATTTGGATCAATAGGTAAATCAGCATTAGGGATAGTAGATGCATCAATAGGTAGTTTTCCTCCAAGATAAACAAATGATGATTCACCAGCATTTGCGCCTGTGGGAGTACTAGTAGCACGAACATGTGGTGTGTTAGACCTATCAGTACTAACAAATGGCCTATTACTACTAACAAATGGCCTATCAGTACTAATAGATTGCCTATCAGTACTAACAGATTGCCTATCAGTACTAAGTTTGTTAGTACTTGGAGCTTGAGCTGCCTTCTTTTGAGATGCAATTCTCCTTTTTTTCTTCTTTAAAGGCTTGTCTTGAAACATCATCCATAGTGATATGTGAGAAATCACATATCTTTATTATATCCAAAATGGCCCTTAAATAATCAAAATGTGCAAAAATATACATGTATTTGTGTATTTTGTTGTTTGTGAATGTGTAGGTACGCATAATGCAAAAATCACAAGAAAATGGTCAAAGACGGATAAACACGGACACGAGAACGAAAAGAGTGCAAAAGAGCCAAAAAATTGCTATCAATGGTCAATAAAGTCAACTATTGGTCAACATTGGTCAACCACAAAAAGACAAAATCATCAAAATACCCAAAATGACCTAAATGTTAAACCTAATTTTACCAAAAGTCCCTAAACCCTAACACCGTTATATCCTTATAATAAAGAGATAACGGTCGTTATCCCTTTATAACTTAACCCTTATAACCAAGCCCAAACCTCACCCGGCCCAATCCCATTTCTTTTTATAAAAATCCCAAAGTTAACCCTCACACACCTGGGTCAAACAAAGATATAAAAAGAAACAAAAAGGCACGGGAATTACTATTCATCATCTTTTTTAGTTTAACCTCCCGTTAAAATCATAGAGTAAATTGAAATTGAGGATGTGGCTCTATGATTCGAGTACCAAGGTACGATGTGGCAGAGTTAGATGTCACAAAAGCATCTCATTGGCCAAGACACCACAAGAAGGGACGCGTGGATATATGAAAGAAACACACAAGGACAAGGTTTTTTACACTATATCCTAGCCAAAAGAAGCACAAAAGGTCTGACACACGGAATGCCACGTTGTTATCCGTGTGCTCATCATTTAATCCAACGGTGATGAATGGGAATCCAATGATTGGAAACTAATAAAGGATCGTAATCAAATGGATGATGAGTAGGCTAGACTCCTAGAAGCTTCACTCCAAGGCTATAAATAAAGGCAAAGCTACACACCAGTATCTCCTTTTTCCCGTTTTTTAGTTATTAGTAGTTTAAGTAAATTTTCATTTTCATGTAACTTGCTCTTGTAATTTTCATTTACAAAGTTTTGTATTTAGTTTTAAATCAATTAAATCATAGTTTACTTGTTCACAATCTATTTTTACCTATAAGCTTCTATATATCTCAAATGCTTTTGTTCAACTGTTTCACAAGCTACTCTTATAAGCTCTTTATAAGCTCTCTGAGTCTCTAAGCTCATATTGAGCTCAAATTAGTAATTTAATATACTCAAACTCTAAAAATTAGATTAATACCTAAGCTATATGGATCTAAGCTACTTGGATGATAAGCTTACTCTGGAAGAGCTTATTGGACTTTACTAGCTTATCCTTGTGATAAGCTAGAGCTTGTTGACAGCTCTTTGAGCAAATTAAGCCTTTGTTTCGCTAGCTTTTGTAAGTTCTCATTTATCTTTTCTGTCTTAATTTCATCTGTTTAAATCTGCTTAATCTGCTTATTTACTTGGGGGGCCTTGTTTGTGCTTTTATTTCTTGTTATGTCTTATTAGTTGTTTGATTATTGTTTTAAGCTTCAATAGTTTAGATATAAATTTTCATAATTTTGCTTATTAAAATCATTTAATAATCTTAAAAAATTAGCATGGCTTATTAAATGTTAGTTTGCTTGTTCAGTTGCTAATTGCTATAGGATTGTTAATCAGCTCAATCAACATCTGATATTTGATAACTTGTTAATAGATCTATATTTCATAAGCTCAATTGAATTTTGATAAATATAAGGGGGTGTTTGGCATAGCAGTACTTTACCTAAGTTGTACTGATAGTGGCCATTTGGTATTCGGATTTGGGTTTTAATCTTTCATTTAATTATGTTATATGCTAAGATTTACTTAATTTAGATTTGAGTTATTTAGGTTTCATAAGTTATTTTAATATATGTTCATAACTCTGTTAAAGTCTAGTTTGGTTTATAAGATTAATCACACTGGTTAATTTAGTGTCCTTATTTTCTCTTAGTTGTGTTTTTAATAAGTGTAGAAGTCGTTTACATTAGGTCTGCATTTAAGGTTTTTAATTTTGGTTCAAATTGTGTCAACTGCATCAGCAGTATTAAGTGTCAAGTAGCATTTTTCATCATCAATTTTCAGTAGGTAAAAGTTGTTCTTAGATTTTGATTTTCAGCATACAAGTAGATCTAGGGTAGTGGTTAATCTATTTCAAATTAGTTTTCAAAAATAAGTTCATTAGCATATCTGTTTTTAGCCTTAAAATAAGTTTTTTTGTCTTTTCAATTTCAAAACCAAAAGTAACTAAGTGTTCTTAGTGTATAAGCTGTTTTCAACAAGCCTTTTCATTAAGCTCCTGAATTTCAAAATGGTTTTAAAAAGTTGTTTTAAGTAGTATTTTAGGTGTACTTTTTAGGGTAATAAGCCAAAAGTCCATAAGGATCCTTTAGCTTATTGAAAAATAAGCTCAAAGGTGCCTTAAGGGGCTGTTTGGTTAACAGTTTACACCATAAGTGCTTATTTCTTTATTTTAGCTTATTAGCTTATTGTAATTGCTCATTTTTGTTTTTTGTTTCTTGTTTAGAGTAGCTTATTATCTAAGTTAGCTTATTTCTCTATTTGGTTTGCTTATTTGAGTTTAACAATGCCAACAGTTAGCATTTCAGTGGCTTAGTAGTGCTTAAGCATTTCTGCCTTATTTAGCTTATTTCTGTGCTTATTTGTGGTTTATAAAAATAGTTGTTTTGCAAAAGTAGCTTATTTTTAAGTGTTTTCAAAAGTTGTAAAAAAATGGCAAAAATTAAAACACTTGGGATAGTGGGAAGCCCCGGGTGAGCAAGACTCGAACCCGGAACCTCTACCACCCTCACCATGTGTTTTAACACGGACACTCATCAATCACGCTACTATAGCTATTGTTAGACTTTCCTTTCATTTATCTTTTATATACATTTTAGCCCTTTTTGTTCAATAAGCTATTTTAGCTTATTTTGCAGCTTATTCGATAAGCTGTGTTCTCGATCTTATTTTTCCTAGATTCCTCTTAGTTCAAGCTACTTTCTATAATTTTTTCAGAATTTTTATAATTAGTTTCTGTTTTTTTTAAAACATTTATTTTTATTATAAAATTAAAAATTCATAAAAAAATAGAAAAAAAATCAAATAATATATACTCATTTTTTAGTAATAATTTCTCTTTATTCATTTAGTTTGCTAGAAAAATTAGTTTTGCTTCCGAAGGGTTTAATTTGCAAAATTTCATTTTTTAAAGAACGGGATTCGTTCT
Source organism: Tanacetum coccineum (assembly GCA_026074375.1). Taxonomy (NCBI): domain Eukaryota; kingdom Viridiplantae; phylum Streptophyta; class Magnoliopsida; order Asterales; family Asteraceae; genus Tanacetum; species Tanacetum coccineum. Next base: position 13,457 of record BQNB010024214.1, read on the forward strand.
CGTTCACATTTTTAGTGTTTTTAAGCTCAATTCGACTCCGTTTTTGTTCTAGTTTTCTTTAAACTTACTTTTTAGTCAATTAGAGTCAATTAAAAGTGAAAATTTACATTTAGTTTATTTTTCAGAATTTTAGGGTTACTTTTGTCACAGTTTGGTTTTGTTTTACGTTTTTAGCTTAAAGTTGTTTGCCTTAAGTAAATTTTAAGTTTTTTCCTTAATTTTCTCGTAGTTTTAGATAACCGATATCAATCTTATCCCATTCAAACATCGATTCTCAAAACGACTCTCAACTTTCATTTGCTTTCCTCATCGGGGATAACGACCCGGGAATCATACTTCACGATTATTATAATGAGATCTTTTGATTCCTACCTTTCTTTTTATATATTTATAAGTATATTTTATATTTATTTTATATATATTAAATAGTGTAGTCAGAAGTGATCAAGTTTTTGGCGCGCTTGCAGGAGGATTGTCTAACGTTTGTGGCATGATGCCGTTTGAAAATTTTGTTGTACCCAAGATCCTTTCAGAGAAGGTTATTTTGTAATTTTCATATAAAAAAATATACAAATATATTTTCATTTTTCCTTATTTAATTTGTATAATTGAATTTAAAACCAAAAATAATAAAAAAACATAAAACATTTTCCATAAAGAAAAATAAATAATTTTCATCAAGTTAGTATAAGAACACAACAAATATACTTTCCATTGGAAGTATTATCCTTCAATAAGTTCCGACCAAAGCATTAAAAACTTGCTTTTGTCGGTCTCTTGCGACGTCACGGCTCACTTTAAAAAGTTATTCTTTTAAGAGTTACCAGAAGCAAGTTGATTATTAGGTTTAAGTGTCTTATCTCATAGTCCATATTTAAAATTCATTGTTAAAAAAATCGTATAAATTTTCTTTTTACATTTTAGTGCATGCGCACTCGTTCTCAATCTCGTAATTCTAACCGTCAAACAACAACAGTCAACTAAGACTTTTGTGAACCATTCAATCTTTGTACCTTTCCATGTAGTCACAATGGATGATAATCGATACTATGGTCATTGCTCGAAAGCACCACGTGGGTTACGTGGTGCCATTGTTGTGCCCGAAATTAACGGACAAACTTTGTAGCTTAGCTCGGTCTGCTTACCCTCGTTCATAAACAATTAATTCTTCGGACATGACAAGGAAGACCCTCATGCTCACATCCGTTATTTCAACAAGATCACTTCTACGATGAAGTTCCCGAACGTCCCGAGTACGTCGGTAAAGCTTATGATTTTCCCATTTTCTCTCGAAAGGTGCAGGCAGGATTTGGCTTGAAAAAGTACCCCTGATCGATAATCACAGGGATGATCTTGTTTCGAAAATTATCAACAAATTCTTTCCTCCTTCCAAAATAACAATTCTTCGAATGATTCCGTGATCTTTCATAAAGGATTTGATGAAACTTTCTACGAGGCATGGGACCGATTCAATGATCTTCTTCGAGCATGCCCAACATCATGGATTTTCGGAGTTCATCAACTCTATTACTTGTCTATAATGCTTTGAATTTATGATAAGATTCATTGAATTTCCGCCGAGGGTGGTAACTTTTTGGATGAAATGGCCTGTGATTGGCCAAGAATCATTGAAATCAAATCAAAGTTGTAATTCACGATAAACAAACGGTTGTTGCAAAAGTGAGTTCGAGCTCTTCTACCCCCGGTATCTCTCCCGATGTTGCCGAAACTTAAAGATATGGTGAAAGCTTTACTTCATGAAAAGAAAAACCAAACCCAAGCTCTCACTCCTGTCAAAGCGGTCGAGGAATGTTATGTTAATTGTGTGGTTACTCATTCTTTACAAAATTGTCTCGTACCGATGGCAGCGTTTATCGTGACATTATTCAAGGTATGTGCCAAGCAGTAGCAGGGCTAATTTCAATCAAGGAAATACCAGTTATCGAGCCCCGATTGCTAATCAAATTCGACCTCCCGATTTTCCTCCCGTTCAACAAAACCAAGGAAATAACCAAAACCGTTACAACCAAAACCGGGGGACTAATTACAACCAAGGCCAAATTTATCGACCTCCTATTAATCAACCCCCGGTTCACCAAGCTCCACCTTACCAAGCTCCGGCTCCACAAACACAAGGTGTATCGAAGGATGATTTTCAAAACTACGTCAAAGCTAATGATACAATGATGAGAAATATACATAATCAGAATCAAAACTTGCAAAATCAAATGACCAATTTAACGAACATGCTTACCAAGTTTGTGAATTCCAATATCGCTTCTACTTCAGGTTCAGGGACACTCCCTAGTAATACAATTACTAACTCGAAGGAAGATTTGAAAGGTATTACCACCCGAAGCGGTGTTGCTTATCAAGGACCCACGATTCCTACTACTTCTTCTTCTCCTCCTAAAGTAGTGGAACGTGAAACCGAGGTGACAAAAGACACAGTGCCTCCTACTAATAACGGAAGTACCAAAGACGTCCAACCTTCGGTTGTCCAAATTCAACCTTATGTACCAAATTCTGAGCCCGTTGTTGCTCCCGATAGTGCTCCGATGCCTAACTTGAAACCGTCAATTCCGTATCCTTCGAGACGTAATGATGAAAGGCGCCAAGAAAAAGCTAACGACCAAATTGAGAAATTCTACGAAGTCTTTAAAGATTTGAGTTTCAAAATTAGCCTCACGGATGCTTTGATTCTTATGCCAAAAATTGCCTCGACTCTTAAAGCTTTAATTGGAAACAAAGAAAAATTAAGTGAAATGGCTAAAACACCTTTAAATGAGCATTGTTCGGCGGTTATCCTCAACAAGTTACCCCTTAGGGCAAAGAATTGAGAAGCATTTCCGACCAATTCATTACGCAAGTAAGACGATGACTGAAGCAGAAACGAATTACACAACAACCGAAAAGGAGATGCTTGCAGTAGTTTATGCTTTCGAGAAGTTTCGATCATATCTAATCATGAACAAAATATTGTTTATACAGGACCACCTCCGCTTTGAAAGATACCTCTACAACAATAAAGACGCCAAAGCAAGATTGCTTCCTGGGTCTTACTTCTTCAAAATTTGGATTTTAATGTTCGATACTAAGTGGAGCTGAAAACATGCACAGGTCACTCTCTCTCGTCTTGAAAACCCTTACAAAGTCTTTGATCCAAAAGAGAAACCGAACTTTTTCCTTTAGAGACTTTATTGTGTAACTTCCAAAGACCAAAGTACCCCGTGGTTCGCCGACTTTGCTAACTACCACGCGGGGAAATTCATTAAAAAAGGAATGTCGACTCAAGAGAAAAAAAACAAGTTTCATTAAAGAAGTAAACACTATTTTTGGGATGACCCTTTTCTTTTTAAGTATTGTGCGGATCAAATATCCGAATGTGTAAGGGCAAAGAAGCTTTTGAAATTCTCAAAGCTTGTCATAGTGGACCCACCGGGGGACACTACGGAGCCAACTTTACCGCCAAGAAGATTTTTGATGCCGGTTTTTATTGGCCTACCATTTATAAGGATGCTTACGAATTTGTCAAAACTTGTGATGCTTGTCAAAAACAAGGCAAAATTATCTCACTGATGCGAGCCTCAAAATGCAATCCAAGTTTGTGAGATTTTCGATTTATGGGGAATTGATTTTATGGGACCTTTTCCGTCATCTAAGGGTAACAAATATATTCTAGTAGCCGTCACTATCTTCCAATGGGTGAAGCAAAGCGATCCCTACCAACATGCTAGGGTAGTTTTTAAGTTCTTAAAATTCCTTTCTCCCGATTCGTGCTCCAAGAGCAATCATAAAGCGACGTGGGACCCATTTTTGTAACGACAAAGTGATAAAGATAGTCTAAATATGTGTCACCCATCTCCTTTCGATCTCCTTACCACCCTCAACGAAGTGGTCAAGTTGCAGTCACGAATCGTGGTCTCAAAAAATTTTAGAGAGGACGGTCGAGAAACCGTGCTTCATGTCCGACAAACTAATGATGCATTAATGGGCTTTCAGAACTGCTTATAAACTCCGATAGGATGTACTTCCGTTAAAGTTAGTCTTTGGAAAAGCGTGTCACTTTCCCATAAGTTAGAACACAAAGCTATTGGGCTCTCAACATGCCAAACTTCGATTTAAAGACCAGCGGCGCTCAATCGAAAGCTTCACTTAATACTTTAGCGAGCTTCGTGATCAAGCTTACGAGAACTCCTAATCTACAAGAGAAGACAAAAGAACTAATGATTCCAAGATAAGAACCGAATCTTCAATGTTGTGATCAAGTCCTTCTCTGTCAATTCCATATTAAAGATTTTCTCTGCAAGCTTAAGTCCCGTTGGTCCGACCTTTCACAACATCGAAGTTTATCCTTAGGCACTGCAAATTTGTCTCATGCGGATGTCTAATTTCAAGTTAACTGACACCGGCTCAAGCACTACTATGGAGGGGATACACACCATCGGTTATCCAGGACCTCCAACTTTCCTAAGGACAACTGAATTCAGATCGAGTCTAGCTTGGCGACTCGTTAAATCAAAAACAAAGCCGCTTCATGGGAGTTCACCCCATGCTATAACCCTTTTCTTTCTATTTTATTTCTATTTTCTAAACTCTAAGGTTGTATGTTGAGGGCCCAGCCTCTTCGTTTCTCTTGTTTGTTGTCTGTGTTGTATTTGGCAGATTAAACCCAACATTTCAATAGAATCTCTCGTGTCAATGCCTAATTCCCGAAGCACTCGAGTCTCATCCTTTTGTGGTGAAATTAGTTTGGGGAGATAAATATCCTTCATTATTATCGATAACGAATATTCTTTGTCTACCTCAGAAACGGCTTAATTTTCGTAGGATCCCGACTTAAACATTTTGGACAATGTTTTCATTTTTAAGTTTTGGGGAGGAAAATCTATCGATTTAATGTGCCTTGCTTATTGTTTTGTTCTCACTACCCTTTTCACCACAAAAATACAAAAATTTTAAATTTTTCAGTTTATTTCATATTAAAAAAAAAAATAAATAAATAAAATAAATAAATATCATAAAATGTTAAAGACAAAAATGTATGTTTCCATGGTAAGAAAAAAGTAATTTTTGACCCATTGAACGTTTAGTTCTAACTTTTTCCCTTAACCATTAATGAAGATAGTTTATGCTAGTCTCATGACATGCTAGACTTGAATCGTTAGTAAATGAAACTTGTGCTAATCTCAAGTAATTTTCAAATATGCCAAGTTGATTTTATATCGGCTAAGCAATTGCAAATTTTTCTTTTGTAAGACAAGAAATGATAGTGTTATTGATAAGTCATGATATTAAACTAAATAGATTTGGATTTCTTACCAAGGTCATATTTGGTTATTACTTTTGTGGCTTTTTCCTCCCATTAGCTTGTTTCACTTTTATATGAATGTTTAATAAATAGAGTTGTATGGTTTTTTGGTTAATAATTAGCTAATAGAAGTTTTCTTTAGTTCCTTTGTGATTAGATAGTACACACAGATATCTTAATTTTGGCTTAAAAATACAAAAATATAATAAAAGTATCTCTGCCAGATTACTTCATCGTTCGAGGCGTCCGAATGTGAATTTGCATTAAGGTAGAGTCCGGTTCATAAATAATAAATAACTCTTGTATGACTCGCTATCGATGTGGCTTCGAGATAAAAGGCACCGGTTTTTACTTATATAATCCGAAGTCGAAATATGTTTGCTGCATCGTGTCGGAGGCGTGGCCGATGTTGTAGCCTACTAAAGGACTGAGGAATAATAATGTTGCTTAATTTTTGTCTTATTTGTGGCTTAAAGAGCCTAAGGGTAGCTGGTTGCAAATGAATTGTTTCATTCTTGTCTTAAAGAGCCTTAGTGGTATATGACATGAATGGAGCCTTGCTTAAGTACCTAATAAAAAGCCAAATTTGGTCGCGCTCGATGTGGACTTTGTTCATGATTGTATTTATCTTTTGAGAAGCTAGAGCTAATTATTGCTTTCTTAACCATACACTTTATTTTCTGAATTAAATAAGTATCGATACAAAAGTCTTAAAGAGCCTTCGTATATACTTAAGTAATATCCTGAGCTACAAAAGTAGGATTTGTGAGGAAAAGTAAGTACACAATTAGTATTTAAGATAGTGTTAGTGTCATGAACTTTAATTATCATGGATCTTGTTTTTAAGCTTAGTATGGAAAATGAAAATCGGGGATGATTGAAGTTATCTTTTTAGACACTTATTGTGCTTTTTTGTCGATGATCCTAGAAAGTTACCAATGTGGTAAAGAAAACATTGCATTAATTCATACACAAAAAATTGTATTAGTAATAATAATCGAAAAATCCATAAAAAAGAGTAAAAATCTTGAAAATGGAAGTCGGGTGTTATTATAACTAGTGATCTACTATCTCTCTCAAACAAAACTCTTTGCAACTTTCAGTTTAGTTTGGGGAATATTTGAGGTATTGTTATAAGACATGTGATATTTGCGTGGGACACACAATCGGTTTAGTTTGGGGGAATTTTGATAAGTGTAGATTACACATATCTATTTATGCTTAAAAAGGCCCAAATAAACCCAAAACAGATCAAAAATGGCAAAAATGTGCTTGTATCTGAGTTTATTGTGTGCAGGTATGGATATGTCAAATATCACAAGAAATCAGTCAAAAACGAACACGAGAACGGATGAGTGATCAAGAAGCTAAAGATCTCAAAGCCGAAGCCAGAGAAATCATGCCTCAGCCTTCTACATCAAGTGCAAGAATCACAGTCCAAAACAAAAAGCTCATCTCCTATTGCTTTATGTAACTCCAAGGCTGAATTTTGCATTTATAAAAGTATAATTATAACTTTCAATTGTCTTAAGAAACCACAAGGGGTGAATATGCAATTTGCCAAAGTTGTTTATTAACTTGAAATAGTGCAAACCAAACACAAGGGCCAGAAATGTAATTACCTCAAAGTTACAAAAAGGGCGCGGGTCATATTCGGGTCAAATAAACCCTGGTCTCTCTCACCAATCACCCCAAGTACCCAAACCCATTACACTCAATAACTAAACCTAACCTACCAACCCAACCCCTACCCGGCTACACTAATACCCCAATAACATTTACTATTCATTCACTTTTACCCCAATTTCGATTTACCTCTCTCACTCACACCGAAACAACTCAAGAACACCCAAAGAACTATGAACCCTAGTTACAAATCACTCTCCCCAATCCTAATTAACCATGGGGTTAATGACCCTCTCACAAATCCTAACCCATCCATCACTATCAAACACCCCTTAACCCATGCCACCCTGGCTGAAAGAAGCAATCTCATTGGTTGATGTGACGTGTGTGGTTGTTTTCCTCACATAACTAACACACTGTCCACATCATCGATCCGGGTTGATACATATCTACGGCTTACAAGGAGAGAGAAGAAATGGAGGGTTAAGATGATGCGAGAAGAAGGATCGAGAAGCTCAAGTTCGGGTATAAATCCCCCCTCATTCCAGCACTGAGGAATGTAATTTTTAGTGTTTTTAAATTTTTCAGTTTTATTTTTTTTTAGTTTAATCTTTTCGATTCAAGTTGTTAATTAGTCTTTATGTAATTTCAATTTTCCTGTTATTGTAAGAACTTATTTCAGTATTAATAAAAGTGATTATTTCATATTAAATTGTGTCATTTAAATTCTGTCGAAATTTTGTTGTTTGTATTTGTTATTGAGTTTATTTGATCAAGGCTTGTTACCAATATGGAATTGGGATGCTGCTATGTAACAAGGGTGTAAGTGCTAGGGTCAGCTATAGGATTAGTTAAAGGGTATTGTTGTATGGGTTTAGAGCTTATGTGAATAAGCCATAAGCTCAGAATAAGCTATTAATGCTTTCCTGTTCATACTGGAAAGCTAAGGTACACAGCTTATTTACATTTTATGTTTGTTTTCTTTCTTTTTTTTTAAGCTGTTGGTTATCTATTGTTCTTTCAGTAGTTAAATAAGTTGTGTTTGAATTTGCTTATTTGAATAAGCTCATTTTTAGGAGAAGTGACTTTCTGTCAAGTCACGTGTAGCTTTGCTTTGTTCATTTAGTTGAAGGTAAAATCTAAGTGCTAAAGCTTATAACGGATAAGCACATTCATCTTAATTTAAAAAACTTGTGTTAAGTTTTATAAAAGTTGCTTAAAAAAATTAGATTATAAAGCTGTTTTATTTGTTCAAATGATCAGGATGTTGCTGCTAGTATGTTTCAGGGCACTCTTTGCTTTTTTGAAGTTTTGTTAGTTAAATATAACAATAGTTTAGTCCTTGTTAATTGATCCAGTTTAGGTCCTGTCGTTAGGGTACATAGTAATCCCTTGGTAGGTAATAGTTAGTCTAAGTTAGATCCTAGGTTAAAGGACATAATTCGTCATGTAGTAAAACTCTTGTTTTAGTATAAAAACTCAATTTACCCCGCCTGACCCTGTTTTCACTATGTCATTTTTAGGCCCATGTGTTTGGGAAACTTTTTAGTTAAGTTATAAATAAGAGTTTTATTAATTAAATAAATTAGGTTTTAAATTTATATATTAAATTAGTTTTATTAGTGATTAAAATTGGTTTTTTTATAAATTTATTTTCCTGCACTATTCTTGTTTAAAAATATTTTTACATAATTTTTAGCTTAAGTTTTATATATATTTTTTTTTATAAATTAATTTTCGAGTTTAGTGTTAATATTTTCATTTTCAAAAATCTTAAAAAAAAATAAGAAAAGTTTCATTAAAAATAAAAAAAATCTATTAGTTTATTTTAAATCTCTTAAGTCTTTTTATAGAAAAGTAATTTTCAACCTTTAATTTTAAACATTTTATCTTTTCAAAATCTTTAGTTTTTAATTTTTAAGTCTTTAATTTTAAATTTTAATCTTTAAAGTAGAAAAAGTAGTTTAAAAATGTTTTTCATATACTTTTAAGTAATTTAGAATTAATTTAGTTTAAAAAGTAATTTTCTTGATTTTTTATCAATTTAATTTTTCCTTTTAGAATTTAATTTAGATTAAATAGTTTTTAATTCATAGAAAATCCAAAAAACCTTTAAAAAATATTTTTAATTTTCCTAAAATTTTCTTTAGCATTAATTTAGGTTTAGGAATCTAGTTTACATTTTTAAGATTTAAATTGCATTTGTTTTCTTAAATGTCGCATTTTATTTACTTTCGTAATTAGTTTAGTTTGTTAATTAGTTGTTTAATTGTGCCTTTAATTTTAGTAGTATAATTAAATCAAAAATATCTCTTTTCTTATTCAAATCAGGATCCAAACTTAAACGAGGTTTCCATTGCACGAGTCATTGGGGAAACGACCCGGGTGAACAAAACTTGCCCCGTTTATTATACTATTTCTATATTATATATATTTTGAGAGGAATTTTATCAAGGTAACGTGTAACTTTCTTAATTACTCTTCGGGATTATAATATTTAATATTATATTTTACGTGTAAATCTGCCACAATCAAGCGGTACATCTACATCTTCACCATCTTCATCCTTGACAGAATGGATTATTAACTCAATAGGATGACCAATAATCAAACTTCTTAGGATGTCCAGCTATATACTTTCTTGACAAATAAAGATTCATCAGGTTGTTGCTCACTTGAAGTTCCTAAAAAGAAGTGAGTTCATCCATGGTCTCATTGAAATCTTTTTGTGCATACATCTTCAAACTCTGAACACATAGATCATCTTTGTAGAGCCAAAAATAATGTCAAACCACATACACTTAGACTGAAGAACAAAATATCACACTATTCTCTGATAAACAATGTTTTATCTATTAGTACCTATCCTGAAACATTTTCCAACAGAAAGAAAGAAGTGTTCTCATACCATAGCTTCTAGGGCTTTTATAAGACAATAAAGAGCTTTGATCAACCCTTATAACTGTTGGGATAAGCAGATCAACAAAGCCGGAGTTGATGACATACACCTCCTCTCAATAGTACCATAAAGAAATGCACATTAACGACCAATTTGGTAGACAGTAAATCCCATGTATGATGCAAAGGCTAAAAATAACCTGATTGCCTCTATCCTGGCAACAGGTGCAAAAATATCATCATAATCTATTCCTTCTTCCTGTCTAAACCCTTGTCTACAAGCCTGGCTTTGTTTTTTTACAACAATACTTCTCTCATCCCTTTATTTCTTTGAAGACCCACTTTGTGTCAATTGCCGCAAACAAACAGTTCTGATGATCCTTGTGATTTGTTCTGTTCTGTTTGTAAATGTAACTTACCAAGGCTTGTTGTGCTGAAGAAGCCTTTTGAAGCTTCCCTCTTGTTGGAACTGCTGATGTAGGATCTCCTAGAATTTGTCCTTTTGGATGATCCTTATGAATTCTGAGTGTGGGAATAGGACTGACAGCAATGGTGTTATCCATGTTGTTGAAATCAGCCACTGCACCCACATCATCATCATCATCATAAGCTCTATTGAATATTCCATTAGTTGGGAGAGTATCAGAAGCATCTTTCAAGTCAGGCATATTTGGATCAATGGGTAAATCAGCATTAGGGAGAGTAGATGCATCAATATGTATTTTTCCTCCAAGATAGACAAATAATGATTTACTAGCATTTGCACATGTGGGAGTACTAGCAGCACTAACATATGGTGTGTTAGCAGATGACTTATCAGTACTAACAAATGGCCTATCAGTACTAATAGATGGCCTATCAGTACTAACAGATGGCCTATCAGTACTAACAAATGGCCTGTCAGTACTAACAGATGGCATGTCAGTAATAACATATTGCCTATCAATACTAAGTTTGTTAGTACTTGTAGCCTGAGCTGCCTTCTTTTGAGATGCAATTCTCCTATTTTCTTCTTCAAAGGCTTGTATTGAAACATTATTCATAGCTTTAGCAGCCAATTCTTGAGTAACCATCTTCCCAAGTTCATCTTGCAAGACTTGTTCACTTTCTTTCATCTGATGTTGTTCTTCCTTGTCAGCAGCATCTTCTGAATCTTGTATATCATTGGCTTTAGGAGAACTTTCAGAAGGTTTTTCATGTGCAGCTGGAGCAACATCTTCTGCTGGAATCCTTGTCCTATGAGGTTGTAGTGGAAGCAGTATGTATTCTTGAGTAGATCCTTTATCTTTTCCTGATGAACCTACAACATAAGAATCTTGTGTACATGCATCCACATTAACTTGATTTTCTACACTAACAGGAATATAGTTCATTGAATTGGTGAGAAAATCAAGATCAAACATCCAATTAGGACCAGTTCCTGTCACATTTGGTTGATCTTCAAGAAAGTTGATGTGCAGATTCTCTTCTACCCTTTTGGTCCTTTTGTTGTATACTCTATAGGCTTTACTAGAGGTAGAGTATCCAAGCAAATAACATTCATCAAATTTCCCATCAAATTTGCCTAAGGAATCTAAGGTGTTCAAAATAGTCAAGGGGCACCCAAAAGGTCTCATAAAACTAATACTAGGTGATTTACCTATTAATAGTTCATAAGGTGTCATATTTTAAGGTTTGGTCACTAATACCCTATTCAGTACATAGCAAGCAGTATTAACTGCCTCTGCCCAAAATGGAGTAGGTAATAGTGAGTCTGCTAACATAGTTCTAGCAGCCTCAATTAGTGTCCTGTTTTTCCTTTCTGCAACACCATTCTGCTGTGGAGTTCTAACTACACTAAACTTTCTTTTGATTCCTTTCTTAGCACAGAATTCATTCATAGCATGGTTCTTAAACTATGTCCCATTATCATATCTAATGATTTTAACATTATGATTCAATTGGTTTTCTAAGCCTATGATAAGATTACAAACGATTTCAGATGTTTCATCCTTGGTAGCTAAGAAAAATACCCAACTAAATCTGTTGAAATCATCAGTCACAACCAAGCAGTACCTTTTCTTGTTAATACTTTCTACAGAGACATGTCCAAATAAGTCTATATGAAGTAATTCTAGGGGCTTTCTGATGATTCTATCTAACTTGGCCTTACAGGAGGCCTTATGTTGCTTACCCTTCTTGCAGGCAACACAAGTGTGGTCATTTACAAAAACTTTTAAAGGTAAACCTCTAACTAGGTGACCTTTAACAAGTTTATTTATATTTTTGAAATTTACATGACCTAATCTCCTGTGCCACAATTTAGACTCATCTGTTGTTGCATTTGCATATAAACAAGTTAAACCTCCAGAAGGAACAATGTTCTTTAAATCTAAGTTGTACACACCATCTTTTCTGGGAGCTCTAAGAACAACTTGACTTTCATCAAGAAGCTTAAAGCTAGGAGACAAGATAAGGCATTCAGACTCAGTAAAAAGGACACTATTTTTCTTGTCACACATTTGTGAGACAGAGAAAAGAGTAAACATCATCAAAGTCTAAATTAGAAGTTTTGATTTTACCTTTACCCGTTATTTTACCTACTTTGGGATCACTTTCAAAAGCCACAAAGCCTCCATTTAAATCTTCAAATTCTGAAAGATAAGCTTTGTTGCTAGTCATATGGCTAGAGCAACCACTATCCACTACTGCATGATCCTGTAACAAGATCTCTGGATTGCCCTACACAAAAGGTAAGAGAATTAGTATCTCTTAGGGATCCAAGTCAATACTGACTTGGAAATCCCTTTTGGGTCTACATACTCAAACTTCTTGAGCATGTAAGAGCCATTATATTTGTACACATGATCCTGGTAATTCACCTTTGGTCTCCATACCCAATTTGCCTTCTCCAGGACATTTTCCACCTTACCCTTACTAACTACTGCTCTTGACCCAGCAGTAGTTATGTTTTTGACCCCAAAAGTTTTCACATCAGTTTTTAAGTCTTTGGGTCTGTAAACTGGTTGGGTGAAGTAAGACCTCTTGATTGGTGTGTTTGAGGCTTTTGGTCTTACAATGTCCAATCTTGGGTGTTTTGGTCTAATAACACTATTAGATTGTGCTATTTTTGAGGCCAATGGCCTAGCAGTACTAACAGGCCTAACAGGCCTAATAGTACTAATAGTCTTCTACTGTTTTTGAAGTTTCTCTTTCACTTGGTTTAGAAGAATCTTTTTCAACTTCAGACCCTTTAGGAATAAAAGTATTGACATAATCCCATACTCTTTTAAAAATTGGTCTGATGTCATCATAGCCTATTTTCTTGAAGTAGCTCTCTTTGTAGCCTCCTTGATTCTTCAAGTATGTTATCATATTTCTTCTTGCTTGAGCTATTGACACATGTCTATTCTTCAAAGCATGATACCTCAGTATACTTGGATCATTCTAGTCAATTCACTAAGATTGAGTAGGTTGAGTTGGAACCTCATGTCTTTGATCAAGTTGTCTTTGAAATTCCCTAGCTGCTTCCAGATTTTGTTTTTCTTCTTCTTCTTCTTGCAAAGCTCTTGCTTCCTGTTATGCATTAAATCCGATTCTTTCTTCTTCTTCCATCTTCCTAGCTAACTCCTCATCCATACTCAACTGAACTTGAGTTCTTTTCTTAACCTTCTTTGGAGTAGCAGGTTCTTCCATTATGGCCTATCCTTTATCATGGCAACTCCGTTCTTGTAGTACACATGATGTACAACAGAATACCTAACTTTGGAGGGCTAGCTTAGAGTTACTAACTTGTATGTTAGCACTACTAATCTCCATCTCACCTTTCTCACCACTTCCATGTTCTTCAATAATTTTAGTGGGAGTCTCTTCTTGTACAAGTACTTCAGTTTCACCACTGAGCTTCTCATGAACTTCCTCTTCTTGTGGAATCCAAGAAAAACCTTCATCTTGTACTAGAGAAATCATTGGTTCCTCATCAATTTAAGAAATCTTCCTCCCCTGTTTGGAAGAATCCTTTGCAATCTCTTCATCATCAGAAATAATAATCTTTGCCTTTCTCCTTGCCTTTCCAGACTTCAGCTTGTACTCCAGTTTCTTTACTCTAAGTACTAACTTGGTGAGAGCAGTACTATAAGTCTTATTTGTCTGCTGCAAGTCCTTCACCAATCCATCAATCCGGTCATTCAATTTGGTAACCAAAACCGTCAAATCATGTTGGTGCACACTACCCTCAGCACTTCCATGTGAGTGAACATCATGGAGAGGTGAATCATGGGGCATAGAATCAGTCTCCTCTGCCTCATAGGTGGGTTGAATTAGTTCTGGTGAAAGGGATGGTTGAGTGGGTTGTGGAGATAATGATGGTAAAGATGTGATCCTTGAGGGTGATTACTGTTGCTCTTCATCATGTGCTTGTACCAACATATTCTCAAACAATGGTGTTACTACCCCTAAATACCCCTTAGAGGCTCTCCTCATATTACTAAATAGTTTACTTGTAAGAGTAGGAGTGGGATAAGTTCTAGTATGAGTATGAGTACTTGGTGTTTGTTAGAAGAAGTTGATAAACCTGGGATTACAATAAAGAATTTGTGTGGGCTATTCAAATTCTTAACCATAGCTTCAAAGATGAATTTAGAAAAGTTAAACCTCATGCTTGTAGCTAGACAGACGAGTGCTGTAGCAATGTTGCTACTGAATTGATCCCATGCAGTCTGCTTGGAGCTTAGACAATGTAGAATTGTGTGGATAAAGAACTTCCATTGGGGTGAGAAATGACCTTTAAAGAATGTAAGGCTTTCAGAATTAGTCACATACCCCATATGAGCTAAGTTCTTAAATATTTCTTCATTGGAGAGTGAAGAAAATTCCTTATGCATCATATAACTTAAGTGTATTCTCATAGAATTTCAGTTATGAGTTTTCTTTGTACATCAATAGTTGGCAGATAATAGCTTGAAGTCCTTTCCCTCAATAGTTGCTCAAATAGCAGTTTCCCAAAATGTTCAATAACTGGACACAAAAAGGATGGGATTTTTAGTCAAGTGCATAGTAGATATGGCTCTTGAAGTAAGAAAAGAAAATCTTATGATTTCATCAAAACCCTCACTACTTTTTGATTTAACTAAATATGCTGACCGATAATATGCTTGTCGCAACATTCCAACTGTGCATTTGATGAATCCCCCAAACGATGATGAATGGGTGGGAGTAGTTGCGTGTGCATAAAAGTGTAGTTCTGGATTAGAGTGATTAGTAATATTTAAGTGAGTTTAAAGAGTATGGGTCACCGACTCGTAAAAGAGTTGTACTTATCTTGAAGAAATCGTTTAATGATATAAATAAATCAAGAAGTCTCCAATTAGTCAAACCCTATAAGCTATAGATGTGGCAGAAATATCTCAATGGCTCTTTGATTGAGGAAAATCTGTTAGGACTCAAAAAGTACTTAACGGTCACTTAGCAGTACTAAGTTTGGTCTAGCAGTACTAATTTTAAGTCTAACAATACTAACTTCATCCAGCAGTAGTAAGACTTGCCTGACAGTATTAACTTATCACTGATAGTACTAAGTGTGGTACCAAGCATTTTTAACTCCAAACTTGATCCATCAAAGATATTAAGCACCAAGTTGACGCCTCATATACTCTTTTTCTGTTTTTAAACTCACAAAATATCTCTCAATTCTTTTTCTCACCAAACACTCATTTCTGTCTTTCACACACAACTCTCTTTCTGTTTTTGAACTCACCAAATCTCTCTATTCTTTTTCCTTACAAAGCAGAAAATTTAGGTACAGTTTTCCATCAATTCCTTAAGTTCTAAACTGTCCTCCCCACTTCTAAGTGTGTAACCTCTTGAGAGAGGTGGGTCATTGACTATTTTATATTTTTTGGCAAGACTACCCAGCCATAAAACGGATTTGGTAGTCTTTACCAAGGCCGTTTGCTTTGGACTAGCCAATGCTTCATTACAATAACATGGTGCATTGATAACCATATAGTTTTTGGTAAACTATCAACCATTAACGGATTTGAGAAGTCTTTACCAAGGCCGTTTGCTTTGGACTAGTCAGTTCTTGATGTCTGTTAGACATGGTGAACTGATGACCATTTGTTGTGTGGTTTATAACCAACACTAAAGGAATATGCTACCATCATATTCCTCCCTTCAATGAAAGCTTCTAGCAGTCACACCAATCGATATGTACACAACATTACTAACTGAACCCAGCAATATTAATTTTTGTACTAGCAGTACAAAGTTGTAACTCATAGTATCAACTAAGCTCAGCAGTATTAACCAAGTATTCATCATATTTACCCTCTAGTGTACATATAACCTCCTCTGAAATTTAGATATCGACTTTAACATCCAATTAATAACACAAAAAAGTTAATCTTCGTGACATCAAATCCTTTGGTGAGAAGGTCTGCAACATTAGAGTCTGTGTGAATCTTGATAACTTCTATCAGTCTTTTCTCATAGAAATCTCTGATAAAATGAAATCAAATTTCGATATGCTTAGTCTTAGAATGTGCAACATGATTCTTGATAACACTTATAGTGCTCGCATTATCAATATAGATTCTGGTGTTCATAAAATTAAAACCATAATCCATCATCTGATTCTGTATCCATAGTACTTGCCCACAACAGTTAGCAGCTGCAACATATTCTGCCTTAGTAGTAAAAATTTGCCAATATAGTTCTGCTTCTTTCATTGACACAAGATATCAATTTCTTCTACCAAGAAAATTGAAGCAACCTGTTGTTGATTTTTTTATCAAGGCTGGCTCCTCCATGTCACTGTTGAGAAAGTTCTAGTTCAAAGTTGAATCCCTAGTATACTATAAGCTAATTTGGGTTGATGTTTGACAGGTTAACCTAAGAATTCTTTTTTACTGCATTATGTGTGAAGCTTTTGGAGTGGGAGTGGGGGGGATACTTGAAAAAATCTTAGCACTAGGACAAACAGCAAACATGATGTCTGGCCTTGATGCAGTCAAATACATCAGGGAACCAATCATAGATCTGTAGACATGTACATCTACATCTTCACCATCTTCATCCTTGACTAGTGGCTTATTAGACTCAATAGGAGAAGCTGTTCTGATTGACCAATAATCAAACTTCTTAAGGATGTCAGCTACATACTTGTCCTGACTAATAAAGATTCCATCAGGTTGTTGCTTCACTTGAAGTCCCAAAAAGAAAGTGAGTTCACCCATGGAGCTCATTTGGAATCTTTTGTGCATACAGTCTTCAAACTCTGTACACATAGACTTCTTTGTAGAGCCAAAAATAATGTCATCCACATACACTTAGACTAACATAATGTCACTCTTATTCTTCTTGATAAACAATGTTTTGTCTATGGTACCTCTCCTGAAACCATTGCATGATCCTGTAACAAGATCTCTGGATTGCCCTGCACAAAAGGTAAGAGAGTTAGTATCTCTTAGGGATCCAAGCCATTACAGACTTGGAAATCCCTTTTGGGTCAACATACTCAACCTTCTTGAGCATGAATGATCCACTGTCTTTGGACACATGATCCAAGTAATTTCCCTTAGGCCTCCAAACCCACCTTGACTTTTTAGAGTCAGTATACATATTAACCTACTTTCTGTATTTAACTATGATACTTGTCCCGAGTAGTCCTATTTTTACCTAAAAGTTTTAACATCTTGTTTTAAGTCTTTGGGTCTAATACACTGTTTATGTAGTTAAGACCCTACTTGATGGTGATATGAGCCTCATTTGGTCTTACATTTCATTCTGGGTAACTTGGTCTAATAGCACCACTAGTTTGTGCTATTTTTAGAGCAAATGGTCTAACAGTACTAACATGCCTAGTAGTACTAATTGGCCTAGCAGTACTAACTGGCCTAGCAGTACTAACTAGGTGAGCTGCTCTTTTCTCATTTTGCTTAACAGGAGTAATCAAACATGTTCTTGTTAGTACTCCTGATGGGACAAAAGTCTTTCTTAAATGAGGGTATTTTGAAAATTTTTGATGATTAACCCTTTTAGTATTATCCCATACCGGTTTGTTTACCCTTGGACCAGTATTGACCACATTTTTCAACTTAGGTTCTTGACTCTGTTTGTCATGAAAATTAAAATCTTTGATCAAATGATCAATACTTTTACAGACAAAGTAAGCTTTTATTTTCTTAAATCCAATTCCTTGTTTCTGAGAAGTTTGACCAATTTTATCAACTCTAGTTTTAACTGTTTGAGACTCGTTAGTCTTAACAGGACTAACTGTTTGCACTTCAGACACATCATCCTCATCATCTGAGTTCTAATCCTCAATGATAACTTTATCTCTGTTAACTAATTCATAGAATGTCTTAGGTTTTTGAGTATTTGCTTCATTTGTTTTACCTACAGTCTTACTTGTTTTAGTATTAAGATCAGTTGTTTTTTACTTGATTATTTTCTTCCTAATGGAATATTCATCTAAACCTGCAAATGATATGTCATCTCTTGGGGTTAGAAAGTTCCCTGTTATAGGAGGGGGAACAGCATGAAACCCATCTACTTTAGAGAACCTATCATTTGCTGGTATCTTCTCTTCATCACTTGATCTGACATCAAAAGTACTCAAACTAATCTCACTATCAGTTTTAGAATTATTACTCATTTCATTCAATTGTGTGCCATATCCTAAACCAGTTTTATCTCTAGCACTCATTTGACTGTTGAGTAATTCATCAAGATTCTTGGACGATTCTTCCCATTTTTCTATCTTTAGTTTCAAATCATCTCTTTCCTTAACAACTTTCTCTAATTCCAGGTTAAGGTTGTTAATTTTTATTTCTCTGCATTTAAGCTCATAGTTTTGAAACTCATATTTTTCACCCCAAGCCAGTTCATTCTTTTCATGTACAAGTATCCTAGATTCTAGTGACTCTAAGGCTAACTCATAACCCTGAATTTCTAATCTGGCTTTGCTATGTTTTTCTCTTTCACTATCATAATTCTTTTGAAGAGTTTTAAAAGATTCAAGACATTGTTTAGAACATTTTTGTACCTCATTATCAATCTTTTAATAGTTAACTAGGTGTCTATTTTGAGGTTTGATACACTAATTTCCTATTTCAATACATAGCAAGCAGTATTAACTGCATTGCCCCAAAATAGGATAGGTAAAAGTGTATCTGTATAACATAGTTCTTGATGACTCAATTAGGGTCCTGTTTTTCTTTTCTGCAACACCATTATGTTGTGGAGTTCTAACTACACTAAACTCCCTTTTTGATTCCTTTCTTAGCACATAATTCATTCATAGCATGGTTCTTAAACTCTGTTCCATTATCACATCTAATCATTTTAACATTATGACTCAATTGGTTTTCTAAGCCTATTATAAGATTACAAAGGATTTCTGATGTTTCATACTTGGTAGCTAAGAAAAATACCCAACTAAATCTGCTGAATTCATCAGTCATAACCAAGCAGTACCTTTTCTTGTTAATGCTTTCTACAAAGACAGGTCCAAATAAGTCCATATAAAGTAATTTTAGGGGCTTTCTGATGATTCTTTCTAACTTGGCTTTACAGGAGGCCTTGTGTTGCTTACCCTTCTTGCAGGCAACACAAGTGTGGTCATTCACAAAAACTTTTGAAGGTAAACCTCTAACTAGGTGACCTTTAACAAGTTTATTTATATTTTTGAAATTTCAAAGGACCATAATCTCACTGTGCCTAATTTAGACTCATCTGCTGTTTGCATTTGCATATAAACAAGTTATACCTCCGGAATGATCAAGGTTCTCTTAATCTAAGTGTACACATCTCCTTTCTAGGAGCTTACGTACATACTTGCTTTCATCAGAGTTAAGTAGGGATACCAAGATAAGGCATTCATACTCAGTAAATTGGACACTATTTTTTTTGGTACACTTTTGTGAGACAGAGGAAAAAAGTTAAACTTAAGTTCATATAAAAATAAAAATCATCAAAGTACTAAATTAGCAGTTGTTGATTTTACCTTTACCCGTCTTATTTTTACCTTCATTTACGGATACTTTCAAAAAGCACAAAGCCTCTATTGAAATCTTCATAGTCAGAATGATAAGCTTTGTTGCCAGTCATATGGCTAGAGTAACCACTATCCACCACTGCATAATCCTGTAACAAGATCTCTAGATTGCCTTGCACAAAAAGTAAGAGAGTTAGTGTCTCTTAGGGATCGAAGCCATTACTGACTGGGGGATAATCCGTTTCGGGGTCACACATACTCCAACCTTCTTGAGCATGAATGTTCCATGTCTTTAACACAGTGATCCAGTAATTTCCCTTAGGCTCCTAAAAACCCATCTTAACTTTTTAAGGTCAGTATCCAGCTTACCTTACCTGTATTAAACTACTGCTCTTGTCCCGCAGTTGTCATATTTTGAACCCTAAAAGTTTTAACATCTTGTTTTAAGTCTTTGTCGTCATAAAAGCTGGTTTTGTTTAGTAGTCCTCTTGATAGGTGAACATGAGCCTCTTGGTCTTACATTGTATTCTTGGGTAAATAAGTCTGGTAGCATAAACAGGCCTAGCAGTACTAACACTTGGCCTACCAGTACAAACAGGCCTAGCAGTACTAACACTTGGCCTACCAGTACAAACAGGCCTAGCAGTACTAACACTTGGCCTAGCAGTACAAACAGGCCTAGCAGTACTAACACTTGGCCTAGCAGTACAAACAGGCCTAGCAGTACTAACACTTGACCTAACAATACAAACAGGCCTAGCATTACTAACACTTGGCCTAGCAGTACAAACAGGCCTAGCAGTACTAACACTTGACCTAGCAGTACAAACAGGCCTAGCAGTACTAACACTTGGCCTATGCAAACATGTTCTTGTTAGTACTCCTAATGGGACAAAAGTCTTACTTAAATGTGGGTATTTTGAAAAGTTTTAATGATTAATCCTTTTAGTATTATCCTATACTGGTTTGCCCTCCCTTTGACCAGTATTAACCATATTTTTTAGCTTAGGCTCTTGACTCTTTTTGTCATAAAAATTACAGTCTTTGATCAAACGATCAGTACTTTTATAAACAAAACAAGCTTTTACTTTCCTAAAACTAATTCCTTGTTTATGAGAATTTTGATCACTTTTATCATCTCTAGTCTTAACTGTTTGAGTCTCAGGTCTAACTGTTTGCACTTCATACTCTTCTTCCTCGATATAGAGTTCCAATCCTCAGTGATAACTCTATTCCTGTTAATCTTAGGATTAGACACAACTGACTCACTCGCTGACTTAGGCTTTTCAGCATTTGTTTGACATGCAGTCTCACTTGTTTTAGTATTAAGCTCAGTTGTTTGTGACTCAATGATTTTATTCCTAATGGCATATTCATCTAACCCTACAAATGATATGTCAGGCTCTTTGGGGTTAAGAAAATTTCACTGGTTATGGGGAGGGGGAACAACTTTATACCTATTCTTTAAAAATCTATCATTTTCTGGTGTGTTCTCTTCATCACTTGATCTAACATCAAAAATACTCAAACTGTTCTCACTATCAGTTTCATGATTGCTACTTAATTCATTCAACTGTGTGCTATATCCTAAACCAGTTTTATCTCTAGCACTCATTTGACTGTTAAGTATTTCATCAAGATTCTTGGTCGATTCTTCCCATTTAGCAATCTTATCTTTTAACTCATCTCTTTCTTTAACAACCTTTTCTAATTCCAGATTTAAGTTGTTAATTTTTATTTCTTCTTTTTTTTTTTTTTTCTTTTTTTCTTTTTTTTTTTTTCTTTTTTTTTTTAAATTTAAGGCTCATAGTTTGAAATTTCATATTTCTCACCCCAAGCAATTCATGTCTTTTCATGTCCATAATCCTAGTTTTCTTGTAACTTAAGGCATCTCATAACCCTGATTTCTAGTTTGCTTGTTATATTTTTTTCTTTCAGTATCATAGTTCTTTTGAAGAGTTTTAAATGATTCCAAGGACATTGTTTAGAACATTTTTGTACCTCACTATCAGAAGAACTTGATAAGATTAAAGAGGAGATTGCCATCAAAGCATAGTTGACTGGTTCTACTTCAAAATCATTGCTCCAGTCATAGCCTCCTAGACCATCTTGAGCCACCAGTGCATGTGATGAAGATTCATTTGTTGGTGCATTACTCCTGCCATTGTCACCATAACATCTTCTCTCTTGATATCCTTCAGATGCTGCATTCTTGCAAAGTTGCCCTTTTCTGGACAGTTGTAGCCACTCAAATCTTTGTCTTTAAAGATAAACAAGTCGTTTTCTTTAAGTCCAATATTCCTTCCTGTCCTCTTTATGAACTTCTTTACTCTTGCACAGTAACTTAGCCAACTGCCAATCGAAAATAAAATTCCTCCAAGTCATCTCTTCCATTACTGAAAATCTCTTTTTAAGTTGAGACTGGTTGTTGGTTGTGCAAGAAGGAGTAAGCTACTGCCTGAGCATACATGGAGTAGTTGGATTGATTAATCCACCAAGCTTGTACTAACCCCAAAATCTCCATTGGCAGTACTAACTTCATTAGTACTGCTAGTGTTCTCAGAGGAGAGAAAAGCCAAATTCTGAGAAGCAGAGTTGGAACCTGAAGACCTTTTCAACTCATCTTCATACACCCTAAGATTGTTGTAAAGGTCACCAATATCAGTCTTATCAATGTCTGGCTTATTTCTCATGATGAGAGCAATCTGATTCCATGAAGAAGGAGGACTTCTAAGGAACTTCTGGTTGATATCTTCCTTTGATATTGGAGCACCATGAACCTCCAATTAACTTATCAGTTTTTTGAATCTATCATAAGCTTTGTCTAAGATTTCATTTGATGCAGTAGAAAAATTTTCAAACTAATGTTTTAGAACATTTTTCTACATCTTCTTGGATTCTATATTACCACCAAACCTCGATTTGATTGCCTCCTAGAGTGATTTAGCATCTGCAACATTGTGAAACTTGAGGAGGTATTCATCAGGTATTGCTAAAAGCAAGATGCTTTTAACTCTTTCCTGATTCCTTCTAGCAGCCAGTTGTTTGGCAGTCTTAGGAGCAGGAGGAGCAGAAGGACCAGATTGATCTCCTGTTGGTGCAGGTTCTTCTTCTAGATCTCCATTGACAATAACATCCCATAGGTTATGGTCTGTATGACAGATGTATTGTCGCATTCTCATGCTCCAAATATCGTACTCCCCCTTCCTGATGATAGGGATCTCATTGCAGTGATTGTGGGTGAAGGAATGTCTTGTTCTGCCATCTTACAATTGAGTTCTTCTTATTCAGAGTTTCCACACAAGCTCTGATACCACTTGTTGGATCGTTTTACTGAATAGATCTTAACCTTCAGCTTGCAAAGAGTTTGCTCCTTTAGATAATTCTAAAGCAACAATAATGAAACACTGAGTAAACACTATTGATTATGCGGAATCTAATCAATAATGCTAAGAAGAACAATATTGAATATCACAAAGCAAACTTTTATATTAAAACTTGAATTCTTCCTAGGGTACAGTTTTACCAAACTCATGATTACTATTCGATCTCTATGATATGTGTAGAATATTATTACTAACTATGCCTAGGGTTCACTTGTATAGAATAAGGAAACTCTAATGGGCTTTACCAAAACAACGTTAAAGATCATGCATATCCTTTACTTAAAGAATATCTTCATGCCTTACTCATAAACGGTACTAACTATTTTATACTAACGGTACTAACTAACTGATCAGTACTTAACACTTTGTACTGTCAATACTAATTACAACTAACGATACTAAGTATTATAACTAGCGGTACTAAGTCAGGAATGAATAATTCCCAACATTAATTAATTAACTAAAAACATAACAGTTGTAATTCAAGATCTTGACAAACCTTTGTCTTTATTTTCATTTAGTAAAGAAATCCCAAAAAGATAGGGTATAACATGATCTAGATTTTAATTTACAGTAAACTTTGGAATACTCAAATACGAAAAATGTACTCCAAACACTAATATAATTAAGGGTAAAAACCCAAGGTCTCAAATACTTGGATCTGTGTGGGCGGGTCAATGTCGAGGAAGAAGATCACCGGTGTTGATGCTCTTACTGAAGGTGCATGACGGCCAGAGTGG
Source organism: Tanacetum coccineum (assembly GCA_026074375.1). Taxonomy (NCBI): domain Eukaryota; kingdom Viridiplantae; phylum Streptophyta; class Magnoliopsida; order Asterales; family Asteraceae; genus Tanacetum; species Tanacetum coccineum. The sequence goes on from BQNB010024214.1 coordinate 37,394, forward strand.
GCGAGCAAGAAGACCATCGTGAAAGAGCGATAATGTATATGATGGTCAAATGGTCAGTGGAAATGTGGGGTTTTATAAGGGTGGTTGATTGTTATGGTAAAGAAGGAAATAGTGATGTGAAGAAGATAAGGGTATAAAAGTCTATTACATGATAAAATAAAGATATGAGGCTCTGGTTTGGGAGGACTTCAATTTTGGGGCCTTCCCCATCTAGACGCTCATATGAAAAAGTTGGAAAAAGAAACACCCACTTATATCCTTGTGGACCCTGTTCCCTCCTCATGTGACACATTAAGTGAAAAGTAAACGCAACCTTATAGACTCAAAACCATAAACGAGCTCAAGCCTAATAACTTATTGCCTAATAGTTTATAGCGCGGCCCATGAGACAATTAGGTGACCATACACTTGTCGCCTAGGAAAAGTTGAAAATGAGAAATGAGACTAGCCTCGTACATCACCAGTTCGTACATTACTAGCGTAATTCTCACGTATAGTATTGGTAAGTGTGTATGGGAAAAAATATTACATTAGAGGGTGCTTAAAGTTTTGGATAGAAAGTGGGAAAAAAGATTAAAATCAGGAATTAAAGGTGCGTTTTTTTTAAAAAGGTTTTGTGTTTCAAAATGGAGATAGTAAGAATTTTTCTTATATGTATCCATGATGACAAAGTTTTAAATTTGGTTCGGAGTTAAGTTATAAGATATTGGTGTCTCAAATCTAGGTATGGAAGTAAGATTATCAAGATCGCAATCTTATTTATGACCGTTTTCGTCTTCGTAATATTTAAATCGTAAGATCGAATCAAAATCATAAGATCTTATAAAAATGTGATTTTTCAATGGCGGTTGTAGTTTTATGAAGTTCAATATATAATTCGATCATAATAACCAATTTAAATGAATACGAATGGAAATTTAAAAGTTTAAATATCGTGCTAATATAATGCAATACATGCAATTAGTTCATGTTTCTTAGATGAACGATTTGGGTACAAAAGAGATATGACACATATATAATAAAAGTCGATCAAAGACAATTTTTATTGATTTTAATTGTGATGTTGAGATACATGAGCAAAATTGGGCCAAGTGAGTTTATTTTTATATTTGATAAAAAAAAGTAAGCTTTTTATTATGATCGGGATCGAGTAGTGATCATACGATCTTACTAGCTATCTTACGATTTTACTTTGTTATGCTATATTCGATAGACTGAATGTAATGGCAAGGTCGACCTTCGGTCGGTCGTCCCATGTGGAAGCAACTAAGGTCGGTCGTCTCATTACCTCGACCGAACTAGACTAGTCCCCCAACCTTTGCAATTGTTTGGGTCGTGTAGAAGGGACCGTTGTAATTGAAGCAGTTTCTATAAAAAAAAAATTATCCCTTTATTTCTATAAAAACCCAACATCTTCTTTCTTATTTTCACACACATATACATTTTTTTATCAAAAACACACACTACAAACAATATGTCTCAAATTAATTCCGAGTGTTTATTTTTCGATGATACGGATGATAAAACGGAAGTGAATAGTTTACTCTTCGGTTTTTTAATGACGATGTTTTGATATCAAAAATCTACTCTACAATCCAAAATATTACCAACGTAAAGTATTTGCCTAGAGATCGTTACGGTTGCTCATGACCGTCTAGTGCTAGCTTACTTTTGCTAAAAAACATTTTACAAGCCTTATTTATTTCGTAAACGATTCCGATTGAAACGATCGTTGTTCCCACCCGCAATGTTCGAGATTTGTCTGCTAATGCCTTTATTTTCATGAAGGGTGTGTTGCTGTTGGAAATGACTTGGCATTATGTCTTTAGTGAAGTGTACCTTGCGATTCGCCCAACTAGCATTCGCTGCTTGTTAAAGATTCTCTAGATACGAATATTTACATATCGGTGAAATATTCTCGTGATTGTTTGATGCACCCCCTCTACGATTTCCACTGAGTTATATGGCGAGGTGTTTTTGCGAAGGCCTACGCAAACTGACGTCGAAAAACTCTACGCTTTTCACGAGGAAAAACATGGGTTTCCTGGTATGATAGGCAGCATAGACTGTACAAAATGGCTGTGGGCCCAATGCCCAGCCGCATATCGTGCTCAATTCAGTAGGGGTGATTCCGGGTCAGAGCCATTCGTTTTATTAGAAGCGGTTGCCTCACAAGATTTATGGATTTTGCATGCCTTCTTTGGTGTTGCAGGGTCGAACAATGACGTTAACGTTTTACATCAATCGACTGTTTTAAATGATCTTAAAGTAGGAAAAGCACTAGAGGTTCCATTTGTGGCTAACGACGTGAATTATAAATGGGGATATTATCTTACTGACGGGATATATCCATAATGGGCTGTTCTTATGAAGTCTATTGCGCAACCATGGTCAAATGATGTGAAGCGAATAAGATATAAGCAAGCGCATGAAGCAGCAAGAAAAGACGTGGAACGAGCGTTTGACGTGCTAAAGAAAAAATGGGTTATCGTAAGAACTCCTGCACGATCGCGGAGTCTTAAAAAATTACGCATTTGATGTACACTTGCATCATATTACATAATATGATTCACAAAGAAAAAGGAAAGGCAATCTCTTCCGACTTTTATCCGGAGGAACAGCATCGTGAAGATGATCCCGTAAGATCGGCATAAGATAGGCTACGAGTTATTAGAGAAATACACGACGAAGAAACTCATCTTAGTCTTAAAGCCGATCTAGTGGAACACATTTGACATCGAACAAATGCACACTAATTTATTGTAATATTTTATTTCCGTATTTTTATTTGTATTGTTTAATTATTATTAATGTAATGTTTTTTAATTTAAAAAAAAATGTTCGGTCGCCTGTGCGGTCACCATAACAGGTGTTTGGTCTGTGTGTGATCTAAGAGAGAGAAAGCTGAGTTGGCGCTGAGGTGACGATCCCCTATGCTGTCACCATAACACTAAGCAATCAACAAACGCCAAAAATTTGTATAACACCACATATTGTTGTTATTTGAAAAATGGCTTGTACTGTGTTAGCACTGGATGCTCGTTGAATCTTTGTATAGTGAAAGTTTATGATCTTTTTCATGTATAAATTAAACGAATGGATAAGTTGATTCGTTCACACTTGTCTTTCAAGGATAAATCGAATCATAAAAATGCCCTTAGAATACTAAAAGTAAGATCGTGTGATCTTTGAGGAGTGTTCAAGGTTGATTAATTCGTCGTTAAAATATCGAGTTGAGAAAACTAAAAACGAACCACGCAAAACATGAGTAAAAAGAATATGACCCACTAAGAATATATGCTAATTAAAATCCACGCACAAAATCCCTTCTTAATTAATTAAGTAATATTCTCATGCTAGGACTATTATTTCGGTTATATTTTTGGGAGAATTTTATATACACTAATTAAAATTTCAAAAATTACATATTTTTAAAAATACAAGTTTTCAATGCATTATGTATAATGCTATTAAAAAATGTTTTGAGAAAATATGTAAATATTGAATTTTTTTTGAGGAAATAATAGAAAGTAAAATAATTAATGAATACGTCGCAAGTTTTTAATGCATGATGTATAATGCTAATTAAAACATGTTTTGACAAAATATGTAAATATTGAATTTTTTTGAAGAACTGATAGAAACTAAATTTTATTAATGGATACGTCGTAAGATACATACATGTTTTTATAATATAAAGCTTGTTGCATGCTAGACATTGACATTGATATACATGAAAGATCGATCGGTGATTCTCACACTTCTGAAAGTTACATGTGGATATCGACATCAAACATAAGATGTTATAGTTTTTTTTTTGAACGGCAAATTGAAATTAACGTAAGACGTCCACCAACGGAAAGAGTCTTAATTTTCCATTTTGATAATCTGTTAGAAACTTTAGCAATTATCTCATCCCAAGCCTTTCTCCTAGAAGGAGACATCCCAACCTTGACACCAAGATAAGAGAACGGAGTGGAAAAAGTAGAACACCCAATAATGTTAGCTGCCGCAAGAACTTCCTCATTAGAGACTCCAATGCCCATGAGTTTACTCTTAAGAATATTGATTTGAAGACCCGAAGCCAAAAAGAAGCATTTGAGCATACGAACTATGGTAAGGATGTTTGCTCTATCCCATTTGCCAATGAAGACTGCGTCATCAGCATAGAAAAGATGAGATAACGTCAACGAATCATCAAATCGGATACCCTTAAAAAGATCAGCATTTATGATATTATTGAAAGAAAGATGCAAACTTTCCATAACTAAGATGAACAAATAAGGAGATAAGGGGTCTCCTTGCTTCAAACCCTTGTGGAACTTAAATTCAGCGGTCGGACTACCATTAACAAGAATAGATCCCATAGCCGACGAAAGACATCCTTGAATCCATCCTCTCCATTTAATGCCAAACCCAAAGTTTCTTAAAATAATATCTAAGAAGTCCCATCTCACAGAATCAAAAGCCTTTTCAAAATCCACTTTAAAAATCATGGCTTTCGATTTATGAGCTTTGCACCAAGAAATAAGCTCATTTAAGATGAAAGGACCGTCAAGAATTTGACGGTTGGATACAAAAGCAGATTGAACATCACTAATAAGCTCAGATATTACCATCTTAAGACGATTAGCCAAAATCTTAGAAACGATCTTGTAAAAACACCCAATGAGACTAATTGGCCTGTAATCTTTAACAAACTTCGCATCATGTTTCTTAGGGATTAGAGCAATGAAGGATGAATTACATCCAGGAGGGAACTTACTTGAGATGAAAAACTCACGGATCGCATTAACAAAATCATGCTTAAGAATATCCCAAAAAGTACGAATAAAATCAAATGAGAAACCGTCCGGACCTGGCGATTTATTGGTTCCGCAATCCCAAACCGCTTTCTTGATCTCATCAAACGTAACATCACACTCCAAGTCATCCACCTGCTCAGAAGAAAGCTTTTTGAACAAATGACAATCAATATCAATACAAGGACCAGAAGGACTCTCAAATCGATTGGCAAAGTGCATGAGAAATTCGTTTTTAACCTTGCAAGGTTCGTCAATCCAATCTCCATCTATGAGAACACCACGAATAGCAAGTTGCGATCTTTTCTTATTAATTATCCCATGAAAATATTTGGAATTTTCATCGCCTTCAATGGCCCATCTCACCTTTGCTTTCTGAGCCAAGTCTAAAGAGTGACTTTTGTTAAAATTATGAAGCTCCTTTAAGAGAGAAATCCTTTCAGTGACTAACTCCTCGTTGCTAAGCCCATTATCGAATAACTTGTCAAGATCAGACAACCGAGCTTTGATAGAAAAGCAAGTATCATTAGAGCGTTTTATATCATCTTTACACCACTCTTTTATTGAAGCTTTAAGTGCCTGAAGCTTTTTCTTTAAAAGAATAATCTTATTAGAATCATTAGAACTTGAATAGCTCCATGAATCCTTAATGAGTTTATCAAAACCTTTCTTGTGAAACCAAGATTGATAGACACGAAAAGGGGATGGCCCATAATCAGTAACAACTTCGCGCATAATGATGGGTCTGTGATCGGAAAGATGCCTGTCAAGACAAATAGCTGACAGAGAAGGAAATTTCAGAAGTAAACCTTCAGAAATTAAAAACCTATCCAATTTACTCATTTTCTTGGCCGATTTGATAGCCCAAGTAAACGAATATCCTTCAAGGGGAAGATCAATAAGCCCAGCAGTAGAGATGAAGTGATTAAAAGCATTGGCGGCCGTTTCATTAAAAATCGTCCCAAACCTTTCTTGTTTTGATCTAACTTCATTGAAATCGCCTAAAATAATGCATTCTCCATCCCATGTATCAATAATGTGAGTAATATATTCCCAAAGAGATTTCTTCTCAGAGATATCTTGTGGAGCATAAATAGAAACAAACATAACCTTAGTAGCAGTAGAAAGCCAAGTACCACGAACCGCCACAAAATAATCAGAAATGGTGGCATTATCTTTAACAAAGCTATTAGGATCCCACACACATAGAATTCCTCCTGAAAGACCAACAGAAGAACTAAAAGAAAAGTCGAAAAAAGAATTACCCCATAAATCTTTGATAGAAAAAAGATTAATGCTCTCCAACTTTGTTTCTTGAATAGCAACAAAGTTAATCTTATTCTTAGTGTTTAACTCCCGAATCCACTGTTTCTTGGCTGATTGGCCAAGACCTTGAATGTTTAAAGACATAACATTCATTTAAAGACCATGGAATCTCCATGAGAGGCTACAATATCCTCTAAGTTTTTCTTGCATCCGGCCATGTTGTATCCCATAGTTTGTCCGACTTCCACCAAGTTTTCAATAACATCCATAATTGATCCTCCAGTTTTAAGGCTAAAGGATCGGTTAACGCCACTAACATTTTGAGATCCCCCTATATTAGGACTGATATCAGAATGCACAGGCAGATTAACACTAACACCAACATTTACCTCTTGAGTGAAACCAGGAGGGTGAGAAGGATCGCTATCCTGACCCGCCTCCTTATTATCTTGCTTATTAAGAATGTTGTAAATACCAAAAGGATCTTCTGATATCTTATCTTGAGGAGGTTCCTGTTCATTAATAACGTTTTCGATATTCTCATTCATGAAGCTAGACTCTGAAACATGATCATTCGCATCCCCAGTAATTGAATTATTTTTTTCGTCTCCTACGAATTCATCATCAGAAGATGATTCACAAAATTCATCGTCTAGTTCAGGAGACCATGGTTCTAGTTCTCTAATTCGAATCCAATAAACTTTCCCTTTAACAATGATTTTGGTACGATCATTGATAATAGTACTAACCTTGGTAGTCACACAGACTTTTCTGTACGGCAACGAACTATCCTCTACCAAATCGACAGGAGTCAAAGTACCCCAAGGAGACACAATTTTGGAGAGCGCTTTGTTGTTCCAAGCACACATAGGGAGTCCTTCTATAGCAATCCAAACAAGTCTGATATCGCTCACAAAAGAATTATTAGCATTACCAAGTTCATGGAACCAATTCAATACACCAGCATGATTAATCAATTTTTCTTTGGAAGCACAAGATTTGGATTGGATCAGGACCCAGTACCCACCAAGATAAGAGATCTTTATGTCATCAAAGCCCTCATCGTTAAGGATGACAGAAAGGTTAGATAGGGCGTTAATATCTTTAATTTTCCCAATAGCAACACAAGAGAGATCATTGGCTGATAAGCAATCATCATCAAGAGCAATAGCAGGTGAGGAATCATGAATCATATTAGAAGATGACAAATTATTAGGCTGGTTCGATTTCAACACAGAAGCAAACGAATTATTCCTGGTTTCTTTATTCCCATTCGTTGGCCTAACATTAGGCTCCTTGAACCCACCTAAATGTCTATCATCACTCTTCGAATTACGAATGTTCCTGCCATTCAAAGGTGGCCTGCCAAATCGTGCCTTATTTGCCTGTAACTTATAACGACCAACCCATACCGTACATAAATTACCCACCAATCTTTCCACATTAGAAACATTGATAAATTTGACAAATCCAAATCTTTTACCTTCCTTTGATCTCTTCAGTGGAATGAAAGAATCAACAACATGTCCATACTTATTACAAGCATGAAACAGATCCTTGGCCGAAAATGTCTCTGGAAGATTAGACACGTAAATCGAAATCGAGATCTTAGCCACGTCGTCTTCATAAGATCTATAACCATGTTTCTTCCTCGAAACTACATGCCAATCATCGATACCCATGATAACCATGTTTCATAAGATGTGTTTTGTTTTAACATATTTTTATGTTGTTGTTATATTATTTTCCTTTTTTTTGAACTGATATATTCTCAAATTTATATACCACAAAATATTAAATATTTTTTATAGTGTGTGTCAATAATTTATTTATATCGTAATTTAACATTAATATCTTCTATTCACAGGGCTAACATGTAATTTATTTACGTAATAGCACAAATCGATCTCTTATAAAAACACTGTCAACGGTCTCTTAAGGCCCCGTGAATTTCACGGGTCAATAACCTAGTAATAAAAAGATATGATAGATGAACATAAACATATATATGATCATAAACGAACAAATAATCGGACGTTCGCGAACATAAATGAACGGACAAGACTTTAACCCTAAACCCTAAACGAACGTAAACTGTTGTCCATGTTCATTCATTTAATAAATAAACGAACGTAAACGAACCTATTACCGAACGGTTAATGAAATATTCACTTAACGTTCAGTTCGATTACAGCCCTAATCTTGTCTCTATATGGTGGTTGATAATGGTGAGGGGTGGGGGAGGATGAGAGGAGCTGGTGGAGTGGTGGGGAAGATGGCGAAGAGGGGGCAACGTGCATGGTGGTTGATAATGCTGCGAAGTGTGTTATTCAAAAGCAAATGTTTGTAAATAATGACGTTCTCCCCCCTTTCATGTGGAATTCTTGGGTCCCTCGCAAGGTAAATGTTTGTACTTGGCGTTTAGCTTTAGACCGTCTTCCTACTAGAAATAATTTGGTTCGTCGTGGTGTTTCCGTATCCTCCCAATCATGTCTATTTTGTGGTATGGATGACGAGTCGCGGGAGCATTGTTTCCTCTCTTGTCCTATAATTAAGATCATATGGCTTAAGATTTGGAGTTGGTGGAGATGCCCGTCGTTGTTTAATCCGTCGTTGTCACAAATTCTTAAAGGGAATACGGGTTTCTCGACAAACAAGGAGGTGGCCAAATTATTTCACGCGGTGTGCATGACTTTTATGTGGACCATATGGAACTGGAGAAATAAAATCCTTCACGCAACCTCGGAGGCGGAAGAGATAGCGATTCGTCACCAAGATATTTTATCTTCGGTTCAAAGGATGTCTCTCCTATGGGCTTCTCATCGGGCTTCTAAGAACCGATTTTCGTGGGATAATTGGATCCGAAATCCGGGTGATCTGCTTGTTGTATAACCACTGTATGTAGTTTTTTTGGTGTTTTAGCGCTCCGCCTTAGAGCACGCCTTTTTATGTCGCATCTTGTCTCGTTTCTTGCCTTGTTGGCTTAATATATTTGCTTTTCAAAAAAAAATGCTGTGAAGTGTGTTAATGGTGTGCGCGTTGTCCGATTTGGTAACACAGATTTCAAAAGTCTGAGTTTGGTAATTTATGTTTCAAATAGTTTATTCTGGTAGTCTTCTCTTCTTTTTAATATAAATGATAAACCGAAACTAAAGCATCTATATTATCTTGTATAGGAACAACTTTGAATCGGAAAAATCAAAAGAGGAAATAACCGAAATGATATTGAATTCAAGAATATCATTAATTATTTTCCACATGATCAGGAAAGGGTTAAGTGTTGCACCAACAATAACAATACATTAGGGTTAAATGGCATAGTTACTCTCATATATCTGTATTTACTTATTTCCCCACATAATTGGTAAAAGGGATAGTGTTGCATCGATAATAGTATTACCATATGTCAGGGGCTAAATGGCATAGTAACTCCCTCGGCTCGAATCCTGCATTTCACCCAAGCAATCAATAAGGGATAAAATGATTAAGATGAAAAAAGTGCGTATACACTTACAAACGTGACATATGCATTTTCCAAATTATACTTGCAGAGAAATAATCACAAAGCTGAAGAAGCACGCTCAGCCACTGCTGGTAACCACTCTTTAAAAAACGTATGGCTGTCCATATCCGCATGAGATAAGGCCCCAAGGGGAGTCACTGTTATCTGAAATAGATAAAAACTAAAATTTTAATTCATGTTTTAATTTACAAAACCAGGCCCAAAAAATAGACAAGTATGTATGTATGTACGTACATATCCTTCTTTAACTGAAACGTAATCTGTTTCACCATCGTCCACGGGAGCCCCCTTGACCTGAGACAATGTATACTTCAACATTTATAATTGGAAAAGACAAAAAAAAAGGAAATATTTGATAGCAGAATGAATTTTGAGATAAAATAGTTTTTCAGAATTACCTACAGTTAAAAGCAGCTCTTTTTTATGCTAGAATTGATATGGAAAAATGTTCTTTGTTTAAAAAAAAAAAACTTAGCTACAAGCAGAAGACCACTCACCACCCGCCTGAATGAAACCTGGTCTTGTGTAACAGCTTGATGATCAGTGCTTGATGTTATTGGAATAGGTTCCATTGTCATTGTCGATAACATATGTCCACCTGCGGTATCAGAAGTAACCTGTTTCCAGCCCATTTTGTACATACTGCTTCCTTGTTTAGTCAACTTATAACCCTATCAAAAAACACAAATGAAAAAGATAAATAATCCCGATTCTTGATGATTATCATCAAGTTCATTGGAAACAAACTTTACAAGAATATATGCAGCTCACCTTATGATTTAGAACATTTGTGGGCAAATCTACGTTGAGAAAACATTTCTGAGGATATGTTTTATTCTTGATCTCAACAAGAACAGCACTTAGTATGGGTAAGCAAGCCTCAGCAGCCAATGTGAAGTCGTTCATAGTGCTCGTCCCACCAACCCTGTTAATTTCCGCATCAGACATGATCTTAATCTGTTCTATGACAAACCAGCACAATCTAAGTATCTAGTTAACTAGTTCATGTGGATGTGTAATTTGAATATCCAACAACCAACACTCCCGTTCTATACACATTAAAGTTTAATTGGTACATAAAAAATTAGTGAAATTATTTAGTTCAAGGCCAACGCTTCTTAGCTTTTTTAATATTTCATAATGTCAATGGTACATATAAATACCTTGCCTAACATCTATGGTACATATATCATCCGTGAAGAAAGTGATAATACAGAAGGTAATATTGATTCAAACAAACTCTAACAAATAATCAGTTTTCAAACAACAATACATTGATCGGGATACCACCAAGGCATCCATGCAAAGTGATAAAAGAAAAAAAAAATTAGCTACGTTAGTCAAAGAACAATCTTTGTCCACCGAAGTTCAAATCTCAAGACGTTAAACCGAATGAACAAATAGGATAACTTTTAGCAAAAAAAAAATTTACAATAGTGTATTTGTACGAAAAGTTCTCTCTTGTTTTAGGATAAAGAGGACAACATGTTTCATGATCCATCAACATTTTTATTTGTAACTCTTAACTACTGTTAATGATCACTTAATCCATCAACTTTGGTAACTGGTCACGAGCATATGAACGAAACTACGGAATGAGCTTCGGCACGAAGAAGATGCTGGCTCCGTCCGGCAGCGACTAATTCCGTAAATATCGCGTAGTAACAGTAAGGGTTCAAGTTACGATTCCAGCCGGTGGAATCATGTAACCATTTAAATAGCGCTAAATTTATTTTTGTATGTAAAATAATAGCTAAATAATTAGAAAATCATAATCAACATTTTGCGAATCAGTTTCAAAACACAATGGCATTAAGACTTGTAATGGCATCAAAGCAGGGTTGGATCAGTTGGAAAACCCCCTCCCTCTGGAGACAACCCCCTCCCTCTGGAGACAGAGGTCAAGGGTTCGATCCTCGCTCCCTGCAAGGTCAGAGGTCCTTTGGAAGCGGCCTTTCTACCTTCGGGTAGGGGTAAGGCTGTCTACACCTCACCTCCTCCATTGCCCCGTGGAAGACGGGATTGGATACCGTTGATTTTTTTCTATCAAAATTTGTGTTGAATCAATAAGACATTACGGGGTGTTTGGCATTGCATATTGAGAGTGCTTACATCGTACAATTTTATCATAATTATTTTGCAAAAACATATGTGCCCCGATATTTCCACAACCTCACCCGAATTCACGTATATGACATGTATTTAACAGTGGGACTCCATTTGTCATATTCATATAACTCGTTGCCACTTGTGGAATTCTATCTAAAATAAGTATTATAAACAACTTTGAATACAGATAAAGGTCCGGATATATACAATACCTTAAGGCATCAACTTTTTCCATTAATATCTTCTCAGAGGTGAATGCAACATTGCAAGAGCATCTCACATGCAAACTATCAAATATATTGGGATTCACATCAAAAAAAAAAAAAACTGTGGCGCATAGGTTGGCATGAAGATTGTGCGCAGTTCGGTACCACGAATCTACATACAATTGGGTGCCCTCCAATGAGCAAACCATATATGACATTGAATAGCTAGTATCACAGATACAAATTCACCCACTGATGGGTCCCAATTGTATGCACGGATGTGCACATGGTGATCCTTTTGACAACCCGACTAAGTGCTGATAAAAGTGATAAAAACCCAATATTTGAAAAAGTAATGGCTGAAAAACCAATTTGATATGGTTCCGACGAACATTCTAAAAAGAAAAGATAGTAAAGTATGTTCAAGGATATCTTGTATACCTTATCGGTACAATGGTGTTTTCAAAGTGTGAGACTACCTCCATGGCATCCAACATGCTCAGTTTTTTCTTTGACCGACAAATTAGATTTTTTCTTTCTTAGTTACGTTTTAATAAACAAAACCGTAAATGCTGACAATTTATATAAACCTGACAAAAAGATACCAGAGCAATCATGTGTTACGATCCCACATCGCCATGTATAGGATTGGTTGGTGATTTATAAAGTCTAGGTGTCCCCTCTCCTTTGATCTAGCTTGTTGGAGTGAGTTCTACACCTAGCTTGTGGCTTGATGCGACCTAGTATTGGTTGGGTTCGTATCAATTGGTATCAGAGCTAGCCCTACCTTTCGAGGTTCCAACACTCGAAGTGGTGGCCTATAGAGGGGTGACTTAGACCTGAAAAGAAGGGTGTCAACCGTGACCAACATAGCGTGACCAATGAGCTTGGAGTGGTGGCTTGGACCCAAAAAGAGGGGCGCCAACCGTGACCAACGAGGACGTTGGTTCTTCAAAGCGTGGGGCATTGTTACGATCCCACATCGGCCAAGTATGGGATTGGTTGGTGGTTTATAAAGTCTAGGTGTCCCCTCCTCCTTTAAGCTAGCTTTTTGGAGTGAGTTCTACACCTAGCTTGTGTCTTGATGTGATCTAGTATGGGCTGGGTTCGTATCATCACGCAATCGAAATGACTCTTTGCCTTGAGTGGTGCCCGCAACTCTCTAATGTAAAAGCCAAAGAATATACACGGTGCATTTTGTCGAAAAAGAGGGTCGAGGTATGTTTTTGAAAACCAATTCAGAACATTCCATATGACAGACACTTTCAAAATGACATAACAAACACCCCCATAGTTCTTACTATGATAGAACAAAACATAGAACACAAGTAGTGATCTAATAACTTAGGGGTGCTCTCAATCGGTTAAGGGTTTCGTTACAATTTTAGTATAGAATACACACATGATCCGCTAATTTCAAGTCTTAATGCCAAACACCCCATTTGTGTCTTACTTTTATCAAAACTGTGACTGTAAGCAGACTTGCACTGATAATGAACAACGATTTGTTTCTATACATAACTTAAGTATGCAGTCAGCAATGCATATTTTGGTTTGCTGATGAAACTGTTCTTAATAAAACACATGCAACAGGTCAAAAGCCATACTTGGTTGTTTTATAAACGTATATAGAGTAAAAATGACATACCAGTCGTATGATATCGAGATAGACGGTACACCATACAAAAAGGCCTCTCGAGCACCTGCCACTGTCCCTGAATAGACACTGCATTTCAACCCACTCTAGTAAGAAAATAGTGAAGAGCAAAGAGTATGCACTATGTCATCAAGACACTGCAACATATGTACAATAATTTAGTAAACAGACAATGGAAAAAAGGACACAGAATAAGAAACAGTAGAGTTGTCAACAGTGACAACTCTCTCCCTCGCTACACCATGTATAAAAAAAGCAGTGCTGTCCTAACAAGATATTGAAGCTCATAAATGGTAATAGACTAGACACATTGGCTTATAACTAAAGGCTCAACACTGCCTAAAATCTACCAAATGCAAACAGAGTTGGTGTTTTTTTTGTCAGCAATATCAAACAGTAATTAGCAAATTTATATATATTTCATATGGGTGAAAATGAAACAGATATAATATCAAACTGTCATTTATGAAACTTAGTAAACAAAATTGGGTTTTCAAAAACATCACGAGCATTAGCCATAGAATGTTCTCTCTGAGCAGTCGACAATTCTTATAGAAAATAATCGTAAACAAGAAAACAAAAACTTTGTCAACTGAGGAACTAAAAGCAATAATTCATAAATAATAAGTGAAATAAGACAAAGAAATCACAAAAATTAACAAAAAAAATGGTACTGACATGTGAAGACCACAGTTGCTGCCCATATTTATGCCACTTAATACCTGTTAAGAGTAACAAAAAACACGTCAGAGCATTATCGATAATTTGATATGCATCCATTTTTGCTAAGTACATATGTAAATTACAAGTAGCAGATTGCCCCAAAGCAAGAGGAATATCAAAATCCCCCAGGAAATATCTCAAGCATACATCATGATAAAAGTTGTTGCAAGTTACAATATGAATCAACGGTTAACCCGAAGAGGCGAGAAACCAAAAATATTCAAAATCAAACTTTGATAATAAGATAACATGAAAAAAAAAAAAACACAAAGCAAATGCCTAGGGTAGAGTTTTAACCATTATTTCTTTCTTCAATCTTCAATAGACCAATATCAGTACTAGTAGTACGTTATTTTTAAAACATTGGAACTCCTTTGATCTGATTACTCAACTTTTGATGACAAAATCTTCAGCTTAACTTGTATATCTATAGTGTTCCAAGATTTTATAAGTTGAATCGTGTAAATGAATTTTATATGGGGACTGAAGTTGCAAGAATACTTTCAGAGGTACAGCTCATCTTAAACATTCATAGAGAAAACAACAACAGCAACAACAACAACAATACCCAATAGCGTAAGAACATAGAAAAAACAACTATTTTTGTTAATTTATATCTGCCAACACCACCCCCTACTCCACATCCCGTCATACATTTTCTAAGAAGGAATTGGCTAACTAGCCTAGCTGACAAGGCATCGCATGAATGGCAGCCCCGGAATATCTTAAGAAAGAATTATTAATTATCAGACTTTTTTAATGATGAGGTTGTTTTACTTGTAGGTAAAATATAAGTACAACTTATAAAAGAAACTTATAGAGAAAGTGTAGGTGAAATAGTGGGCAAAATTAGAACAAGAAATATTTCTATATAACTTTTAGAAACTAAATTATAAGGAAGGTTAGCAGATCCATCATCTGAAGGTGAAAAAGATGCTAAAAGGAAACAGTTCCTAATCTTGTCCAATTCATTCTGCAGCATAACAATTAGGATTTTCCATGATCTATTTCTTTCATAATAGCCATGCAAGTTAGACACCAGAAGGCCCCGATGCTTTTGAAAAATCATAGTGGCCATTCAACTAAGCAAATGAACAAACATCCATCCACGACGTTTCATAAACTACATAACGGTTCCTAAACTTTTGAAACTAAATATTCAACCTATAATCTTTTTAATAGCCGACACCATAAGTCAAGCCAGAGAGACAAGAAAATGACAATCATATACATAAACCACTTCTTTGAATTTTCTGAGAAACAATGACTCATAGACTGATACTTATTTTGAATGCTCAATTGCTCATTGCTCAGATACTTGAGCACACATTTGCTTATGTCTAGTAATTGTTTACACAAAACACGAACACTAATGATCTTACAAAAAGTGTGAAGCTTGAAGTAATAAAATAAATACATGAAAGATCAAAGAACTCTGATCCCGACATCAGAGTACACAAAACATATAGCATATTCTAGGTTTTTAGAGAAGATAAAATGTGAATATTCTAAATTAGAACGTGATGAACCATATGTTTTTTAGTCAACCAGTCAATGATAGGGCTGTGTCTCTGTTTTCAGATTTATAATAAGGTCAGATTAGTGAAGTGGAACACAAGCTGCGTCAGCAAAGGCTGGAGATAATGGAACAAGAAGCCAAGAAGGGTCAAAGAAAGTTCAAGCATTTAGCAGCAACATATACCTAAAACCCTACCTAGAATTTTAGATTAACAAATATTATTAATATCCTACCAAACCCTAGTAAGCAAACGTGGTTACGAAAAGACCTACACAGGATAGTACTGACACACGCTTATACTATCACTATTAGGCATATTCCACACAGTGTCGTTTATAAAACTTTGTATGGTACGACACAAAAACTATAAAATCAAATATTAAGGCATCACTTTAGCATAAGAAAATGAAGCTTAAAAATCTACCAGATCAGGCTCCGAAGGAAATAACGCCTTCGAAATTCCCAAAGAAGTGCAGTCGGCTGGAGTTCCTGCGAAGTTGAGCAAATAAAAAAATTATCAACTGAATACCAAAGGCATAATATGTGGGAGCGTACAATTAACATTCCTGTGTAGTTAAGATCTGATGTTGGGGCAATATACTTATAAATAGTTCTATAAGCGCCAACACAAAATATGAAGGAAAAACTTGTAACTTTTTAAGAGATGTATCTGATTCTGAAACCCAATGTATATCACATCACCCAACAGAAAATAAAAAAGAGATATCTGCACTTTAGTTGATAATTATAACATTGTTATAAACTTATAATAATATTTAAGAAGTAAAACACTACTGACATCCATAGATGTTTTACTGACAAATAAAAACAAGGCCTAAGCAAGACCTTATTAGGTAATCCGAAAAAGATAGTGTAGTCAAATTTCTGTAATTTTAATTTTAAATTAATAATAATATGTTACAACCGTAAGAGTTACACGAGATGAACCGGCAACTCCCTTTGTTTATAGGCCACAATCCAAGATAATGATTAACCCCAAATATAACACTAATAACCAAAACATATATGAAAGACACAATTTGCGCAATTCTAACATTTATTCGAATGAAAATAGGAAAGTTTTGAATGAGAAGTAACCAGAAACAGCAAAAGCGGTTGCTCCACTAATTTGGGTGCGCTTTGCGGTGAGATCATGACTCCAAGTGATGGAATGACTCACAGCTGACTTTTCCCTGAAAATATCCAACAAAGAATATGAATAAAGGCAAATTAGGACATTAATAATAATAAAAAATGAAAAACGTACGAATCAGGGGCGGAAACCCAAACACGGTAACGATTAGTAGCGACAAGAACACGAACTAAAGCTTGTAAACCAGGTGCATCTATTCCATCGTCATTTGTTATCATTATTGTCGGACGATTATCACTATCTGCCATACTATAAACAATCAGTCCCCTATTCAATTCAAATAAAACACACACAATTTAAGTGTTTGTCTGTGCAGTCAAGTGAGTGAGTGAGTGGCAGTGGGTTGGGGTAGGGGTGGCAATTTCTGACCCGACTCGAAACCCGACCTGAAACCGACACGAAAATTAACAGGTTCGGGTTGAGTCTAATAGGTTTCGGGTCGGGTTTGGGTCGACTCATCTGACCCGTTTATTAAACAGGTTAGGTTCGGATTGAGATTAAATTAAGCGGGTCGACCCGCCAACCCGTTTAAGATTTTTTATAAATAAAAGATTATTTATATTTTATTATATGTGTTAAATGGGTTGAACGGGTCGACCTACAAACCCGTTTAACTTGTTTAACCCATGTAATGTGTCAACTTTTGTATATAAAACGGGTTAAATGGGTCAACCCAAAACCCGTTTAATCTATTCAACCCGCGTAACCTATTTAACCCGTCAACCCAGGTATATATGCGGGTTAAATGGGTCAGGTTCGGGTTATGTGTAAACAGGTTAGGGTTGACATAGCTAACCCGATTATTTAAATAGGTCAGGTTCGGGTTGGGATTTTCTGACCCGCCAACCTGCCAACCCGAACCCGCCAACCTAAACCCGACCCGAATTGCCACCCATAGGTTGGGGTGTGTAACTTATTAAACTCGAATAAAAGCTTATTTACTGTTGACAACAATTATTCTCTTCGAGGTTTGGATATTTAAAATTTGAGGATTTAAATAATATTTAAAATTTATGTTTTTTAAGTTTTAAGATTTCAAGATTAAAGAAAAGGGGCATTTACATGTATATTAAAAAAAAACTTCAATATTTACATATTTTCTCAAACAGGCTTCAATTTCATTGTACATTATGCATTGAAAATTTGTGTTTTAGAAAAATATGTAATTTATGAAGTTTCGTTGGGTATATATGAAATTCCCCCTAAAGAAAAACATACGCCCATTTAGATCTATATCTATCTACCTATATATATCTATCTATATATTTAAGATATCTCCCTATATCTATCTATCTATATATTTAAGGAAATAACAATTTTATTGGTTAATTAAGCTTCTTCGACAATTTTCTGGCATTCTTGTGAGGAAAGCTTCATAATTTTCGGTCCAGTACAACCTTCACCATTCTAACCGGGCTTTCCAAAACTCAGATACCTACACGTCGAACTAATACGATTCATTCCAAAAAAAAAACTCAATCAACGTGAATCATAAACCCTAACGCTTGATCGTCATCATAAATCCTTTTGAAAACGGTAAGTATTTAATCTTTTTCTAACAACAAACGATCTGATGTTTTCACTTTTCAATTTTTGGAATTTCAGCCTGCCTTAACAGGTCAATTCATAAAGGACGATTATATATATCAATTTATTGGTCAAGATGAGAATTAGTTCCTCAAGAATTAGTTCTTTAAAAGGTAGATTCCTCATTTTCTTAAATCCATTCTTTTGTGTTTTTATGCTGAATTATAATTGTAATCATTATCATTCATATACTTTGTTATGTATTTGGTTTTGTTTTGAAAATTTAATTCCTTTCAATCTTGAATGATTTGTCTAATGTTTTCGTTTTAGGCCTTAAGTGGTTAACAAAGAATGATAATGAACTTCCTTGACGAGATAAAAGTAAATTCTTAATTTTTATTACATGCTTGTCCCATTCGATAATCATATGATGCTAATATTGTCTCCGGTTACATGATGAACACCAAGTGTTCGATAAAATTACCAAATGAAAATATAAATTGTTTAGCTTACTCAAGAAGTCTTCAATTTGAATTGATTTGATAACTAAGGAATGTTTTCAAGTGATAACTAAAGTTTACGAAAAAAAGTAATCAAATACAATTTATTTCATTACTTTCTTTTGTTTTGTTTATTTTATTGCAGGCTTTTTATACAATGCTGGAAGAATAAATTTAGTTCAAGCCTTAAACAATGAGGTAATTGTTACAATCAACATCCTTTTGCATATCTTATTTTCACTTTTAAGAAGAATTTTGGTGTTCGCAAACAATGTGTTTGATAAGATGTCTTCACAGTTACTTACTACAATGTCAATAAAACAATTGTGACATAATATATACTTTTCTTGATCAAATGGTATGTAGTGACTAACAAAATTTTGGTACGAGGTAAATATTTGTCTCAGCTCTTTGTGGTTGTTTGAGATTTCTTATGAAACTCATTATAGGGACGGTTTCGAATTACTATTTATAAGAACTACTTTTAGGGCATGTTTGGGATTGCTTATAGGAAGATTGTTTATTAGAATAACTACTCTAATAGTGGCTAACTGGTTTTTCTTTTTCTTCTATCCATCACAATGTTTTGATTAATGAGGTTATGTTGCTTAAGACGAGTATTAAGGAACAAAACTAAACAAGTATTTATCTTTTTCACTATATGTTCATATAAAACTATAATTTTCATATAAATATGCTTATTATTGTTGTTTGGAATAAGCGGTCTTTAGAAGTCTTGACCACTCTCTGGTATTCTTAGGTAGGTGTTTAGGATTAGCTTATTATGGGCTTATTGGCTTATCAAAATTTGAAAAAGCCTAGAAGCTCACTTTTAAATACGTTTACAAGTTTATTGACTTTTAATTCTCATAATTTACTATGAATATGATACTTGCTATAAATGTTTAGACGCATCTTGCATTTACAACTTTGGTAATGAGAAATTTTAAGGACATGTAACATGTCGTTTTGTTGTGGATATTATGTTCAGTTTGCAAATCACACTAATTTGCTTATAAAAAAGTTGGAAATTATTGACAGAAACCGGTCCCAGCGCATTTGAAATTTAACCCCTACAAATAAATGCTTAATTTGAACCAAACTCATTTGACTTACAGGATTATATCCAACACGCCTAATTTTACACCTTCATTTATTTGGGCCATTGTCATTTAGCATAATGGATCACTAGTACTAGGATTTCAGATTTCTCATGGTTGAGAAAATTTCGGTTTGACAAAATTAGAAATTATCACTTCAAGGGGTGTTTGGAATTGCCTGCTAAATTTTTGTGTACTTAATTCTTAATACTGATTTTATCACTTAAGTTAGTTATTGAAGAATGCATAACTTTGCTTATCATATTTTTTTGGATATGGCAAAATGTTATGATTTTGTATGATGGTATAATTGTTAAGATAACATCACCAGTCACAGAATAAGTTTATAAAGTTATGGATAAAGCCAAACACATAACAAACAGATAAACATTAATGAGGAAGATGTATATAAGTTTAATGAGATTCAAGCTCCTCAAACCATGAATTCACATGTTAGCATGTTCTCAGCATTAGCAACTGATAAGGAAGATGTTGACTATTTTTAAGTATTTTGTTAAATCAATACATAGACATGAAAATGGGTCAATTTGGGATATATAAATATTTTTGCTAACGGGTCAAAGTGATGTTTGGTTTCACAGAGTTTCATAAACAAAAAAGGATACACGGTCATTGATTTGAATACGTCAATTCCTTACCCATCATCAACCCATGGAGAGTCATGATTCTTAAATGGTCAAAATTTATTGTTATGGCTTTTCCATTTCCTAAAACTGTAATGAGTTGGCATGAAATGAGTCGGCTCATGAGTTGGGTTAGACTGTTGCGTTTCTGGCTGTATATGCTAGCAGTTACATGGATAAGGTAGGCACTCAATACCTAAGCCAATTAAGTCTTAAATGTTTTGTATCACGGCTTGGTTTGAGTACATGTGATATGTTAGTCACATGTTTTACTTCCAAAATCAAAGAAAATGTTTGGTGGCAGTAGGGTGGCAGGTGGTGGGTGCGGCGGTAAGTTCCGGATTTGGTGTGATGAAGTTTTGTTGGATTATGATGTTTTACTAGGTTTTTGTTGGATTTATGAGTTTTTTTTTTGTTTACAGTGTGATACTATTAATGCATATTGTTTACGTGTTCATGTGAGGGAAAAAGAGGGCGTTTCGCTTTATTTTCTTAAAAAGTACTCGAAGTATTCAATTATATTATACAACTTACGAACTAAGTAGACATATGCAGTATAAAGAGTATTATACAATTTCAGAAAACTAATTACTAAAAAATAAAAACAAAGCAACTCTGTTGGGGGATTCGAACCCAGGCACTGTTTATCAATAGCGCTCTGTCCACAAAGTAACATTGTTTATAATCGGTTAGTGTCTCAAGTATGAAAATGACACTTATATCATCACTTTATCACAACAGTAATAACAATTAGTATTGCTTAAGAAGGATTAATCAAATAAGCATATCACGCACATCCAAACGCCCATTACTATTCTAATATCAGCCTATCATTAGATGTACAATTGCACTTCTTTGTTCTTATAGTAGTGGCAGGTCGACGAATTCAAACGGCCTCTTTGTCAAATGGGTCTTCTATGAGCTTATGCATACCGGCCCAAATTTGATATATCAGTTCGGGTTAATCTAATGTAGATATCATGTACGGCTTTTTATATGTCCTAAATTTTGATTAAAAATTATCTTGAATCGTTACCTAAAATAAACTGAAAAGGTAAATGCATTTGAAAAAAAAAAATACTTGCGTGATTATATCGCTATACCACAAGCAATGGTTAAACATAAAATAAAAGTTATTATTGATGAAGAGGATCATTATAGATTATTTTTAATTTTTTTAATTAAAATATAAAAATATTAACTACATTAGACTTATGTGAAAACCCGTTTGGTGTAATGTATCCCGTTAATGTGACATAAGTCATGGCCCCGCGTACACGCATGGGGTTTAAAACTAGATATATAAGTTGCAACACATGTTTGTTTTAAAAAATTTCCTTCGCAGCTGTCCATCATAGCTGCACCAAATGGCTAAGCTTATTGATGATTAGTCGGTGTAAGTTGCACCAAATGTTTGTTTAAAGCTCATGAAAGTTTCTCTCTTTCTCAATTTGTTTCGTTACGCTTAAAAGGGATGAGTACAATAAAGTTCTAAAAGAAGATAAATATGACATAGTGGTTACTGGTTAGATTGCCAGGACGTCTCAAGCATATTATACATACATACATTTACCATGGAACAGTAGAAGCTACAGTAGCCCAAATTATGGGCTAAAAGGTGGCCCACAATCTGGCCCAAAATCGGATAATACTGTTCACCGATGAACAGTGCGCCGGCAAAAAGTACTGTTCATCGGCAAAAAAAAAAGATTTCGCACTGTGCCAAAAAAAAAAATATTCGGGAAAAAATTAGCTCGCCGCAACGCAATTTTTTTTTTCCCGAAGCGTAAAAAAAGAAAATATTCGGGAAAAAATTAGCCCCGCCACAACGCATCGGCCCCAAAAAAAAATAATTCTGAAACGTACAAAAAAAATTATTCGGGAAAAAATTAGCCCCGCCGCAACGCGCGGGTTGTTCAAGACAAAAGCCAAATACTAAGATGATGTCTTTGCATACAAAAATTGTGTATAAATAAAAGGGCCAAAAACTACTATTTCCCGTATGTTATTATAAAATTATGAACACTCATGCCTTTCGAAAGGATTGCGCCGTTTTTAACCTAAAACAAGCAAGGAATAGATTGATTTGGGATAGTGTGTTACTGTGTTGTGTTTTGGGGATATGTGAGGTTATTGATATCGGTTTTTGGTAAATCATATAGTACTATATGGAAAATATACATAATGTTTTTTATATAGTTATTAAGTATATAATACTTGCATAGTTATACCGTTCCGATCTAAAATTATTTAACGATTTTTAACAATTGACCATTTATATGTTGAATGTCTTTACATAATATATTTAATACCGGTTTCATGGTTTTCCATTTAATCCCGTGAATTTACGTGTCAATAAAGTGTAAACAAAAAACCAATTACTATAATAATATGCTTTGTTGTATACTAACGAAATAAGTTGCAACTCCATCTCCTATCTCTCTATTATAACTATATATCAAAGTACTCACAAACAGATAAGACAACCATGAATGATGAAATCTTGGTTTAAAAATGCGCGCATCATTGCGCAAATTGCACGCATCATTGCATTGCATTTAAAATTTCGCATCATGGTGCATTCGCATTATATTGCAATTTACCGCATTTGTGTAATGCTAGCAACGGTCGCAATTGTCGCAATATAGTTTGCATTGACTTTCAAAAAGTTTTTCATCTTCTTCGCTGTGTGCCTTAATCGTGTCCCACAAATGCGTGTACGAAAGATATCTATCATTTTCTTTTTCAATTGTAATGTCATCGTATATTCTCGATTCTAATCAGTAAGGCTTCATATGTAATCATATCAATTAACAATCTAAATTCCTTCTTCCCTTTTGTTTGAATCCTGTTATA
>BQNB010024215.1:0-45245 GCA_026074375.1 Tanacetum coccineum
TCTACACGTACGATCGGGTCAAAAATTACTTTTTATTCTTACCAACGGAAAACCTACATTTTTGTCTTAACACTTATTTTTTTATTATTTTTTTCATTTTTTTTCTACAAATAAGATCTTAAAATTTTAAATTTTTTGCTATTTTGTGGGAAAACGGGTACGTGAGAACAAACCAATAACCAGGTAACATCAAATCGATAGATTCCCTTCCCCAAACTAAAACAAAACATTGTCCTCAATGTTTAAAGTCGGGTCTCTACGAAAATCTAAGCCGTTTATGAAGTATGCAAAGATAAACGTGAATCGATAATGATGAAAGGATATCGGATTTCCCCAAACTAATTGCACACAAAGGATGAGAAGCTCGAGTTGAACGGGATACAACACCGGACACGAGAGGCTTCAAAAATTTGTTGGTTCGATCCTACAAAAATCACAACAAACAAGCAACAAACATCGAGAAATCGGAAAGAGTACAAGCCTCTCTCAACACAACACATTAGTTTAAGAAAATAGAAAGGATAAGCATGGGGTGAACTCCCATGAAGCGGCTTGTTTTTGTTCACCGAGTCGCAAGCTTGACTCGATCCCTGAATTTAGTTGTCCTTAGGGAAAGTCTGGAGGTCCGGGATAACCAATGGTGGTGTATCCCCTCCATAATAGTGCTTCAAACGATGACAATTGACTTTGAAATTCGAACCGTCGGCATGAGACAACTTGGCAGTGCCATAAGGATAAACTTCGGTGATTGTGAAAGGTCCGGACCATCGGGATTTGAGCTTTCCGGAGAAAATCTTTAATCGGGAGTTGAAAAGCAAGACTTGATCACCAACATTGAAGATTCGGTTCTTTATCTTGGAATCGTGTAGTTTCTTTGTCTTCTCCTTGTAGATTAGCGAATTCTCATAAGCTTGATCACGAAGCTCGCTAAGTTCATTGAGTTGAAGCTTTCGATGATCTCCCGCGGTCTTTAAATCGAAGTTGGCATGCTTAAGAGCCCAATATGCCTTGTGTTCTAGTTCGACGGGTAAGTGACACGCTTTTCCATAAACTAACTTGTACGGAGTGCATCCAATTGGAGTCTTGTAAGCGGTCCTAAAAGCCCATAATGCATCATCTAACTTGTCTGACCATGAGGCACGGTTTTCTCCGACCGTCCTCTCTAAAATTCTTTTGAGACCTCGATTCGTGACTTCAACTTGACCACTCGTTTGAGGGTGGTAAGGAGTGGAAAGACGATGGGTGACACCATATTTTGACATGACTCTTGCAAACTTATCGTTACAAAAATGGGTCCCTCGATCGCTTATAATTGCTCTAGGAGCACCGAATCGGGAGAAAAGGGATTTTAAGAACTTAACAACTACTCTAGCATCGTTGGTGGGGAGCGCCTTGGCTTCAACCCATTTGGAAAGATAATCGACGGCTACTAGAATATATTTGTTTCCTCTAGACGACGGAAAAGGTCCCATAAAATCGATACCCCAAACATCGAAAATTTCACAAACTTGGATTGCATTTTGAGGCATCTCATCTCAAAGAGAGGATTTACGTTACTGGAGTTGAAGTTGTCATTGAATTCGAAAAGAGGGTTTGAATAAACTTAAAAATTTTCTTCATGAACGACTTTTTTAAGAAGAATGAGTTCATCGGCGAACTCCTCAAGAATTTCACTAGTCTTCACCAGAGAAGAACTAGGAGGAAGAGCATCGGAATGATTAGTGGTACTGCCACTAAATGGCTCATCTTTTGAAAAATCAATGACAGAAATAGCTTGAGCAAATTGCTTATTCTTGCTTTTCTCAGATTTTTCAGCATAAAAGACAAGTTCATCGCTTCCTACTCTCAATGTTAATTTTTCCTCATATAGATCAATGAGAGCTTTTGCGGTGTAATATGTGCTTAATTACACATATTTTATACCTAATAAAACGAGCCTAAATGACCAAAAACAGACAAAAAATACCCAAAATATGTTTGTTTTGCTTTGTATACTGTGCAGGTATCGGATATCGACAAAAGGACGAAAAATGGAGAAAAATCGAACAAAACCGAGCACGAATTCAAAAAGAGCTGAAAAGTCAAAAGTCATGGTCAAAAAGTCAACAGAAAGTCAACCCCGACAAAGTCAAAAAGTTAACCAAAAGAAGAAAACACAACTTGAGGGACCAAAATTGCCAAATCAAAAGTTGTGTGTCATGTTGAAAACTACTAAGGACTGAAACTTGCAAATACTAGTAAAATATAACTTAGAGGGGGCAATACTGCCAAAACCCCTTTAAAATATATACTTAACCCAAGGACCTTCCTTATGTAATTACATTATAACTCTGAGGGGCTTTCCTGCAATTCAAACCTTGTACCACACAAGGATGAAAATTGCAAACCAGCTTATGACTTTCAGGGACCAAAGCTGTAATTTCACCAAACTCACCCCTGTTATCCCTACCCTTTTATAAAACCCTTCTTCCCGCCATTTTCCTACTTCTCTTCCCCAAAACCAAATCCCGTGACCCTCTTCACTCTCCCCAAAACACTCAATCTCACCGAATTACACAGAGGATCATCCCCTCACCTTCACCTCCACTAAACCCCTAAATCCCATTTGGCAATCCACACTTTTCAATGGCCTAATCCAAACGAACTGGATGTTCAATGAAGCAACAAGTTGACTTGGATGGCTAGGATGACTTTTTGTTTGCTCCTCACCAAACAAAATCACAAACTAGCACACAAGATTGAAACAAGCAGCCTATATAAAGAAAAGAGACAGAGTGTGTAGAGTAGTTTTGTTATCTAGTGTTTAATATTGCAAATCTTAGTGTAATTGTTATTTTTTCAATGTTCTTAAGTATATGTTGTTTTGTCTTTAAATTATTACCTCTTTCTGTCTACCATTCTTTGTATACCTTTACAATATTAATGCAAAAATTCAAGTTTCTAAGTTAAGTAAATTTTGTACTTTGAAGGTTCTTGCACTCAGTTAATTCCTTGATTTCAAGCCAATCTACATAAAGCCATTCATCAAGCTCATTCAAGCTTTTATACATTCTGCTTTTTCATCATAAAAGAATTGAAAGCCTTTTACAGTTTTACTGTTTTAAATATGAAAGATTATGGTTTCAAGCATTTGGAGCATGATTTAATAATGGATTGCATAGTTTTAGAGCTCATGGGAGGGCACTAGGATTGGTGCTTATAAATCTGAATTCAGACAGAAACATTAGAAATTGTAAGTTCCTAATTTTACATTTCTTGAAAAGGTACTTTAGCATTGCTTTAATTTAAGCTTATTCTGCCTTATGTAAATTGTTATTGCTTATATTTTTTATTGGTGTTATTTATTGTCATTTAACCTTCCACCTTTGTTTTAATTAACTTGTTTCATAGATCTTTTAAAGTCTGCCTTTATAAGCTCATATCTGTCTATTTTTGTTGGCTTATTGTAACTGCTTATCTGTGTTCTAATTTGCTCATTAGGTCCTTTTAAAGTTATTTAATTATCTGGTATTAAGAGTTGTTTGTTATAAAATCAGTGTAATGAGTTTAAAAGGCTCTTTTCATTATTAAAAGGGGTGTTTGGGAATAATGGCTAAAAATGGAGTTCACAAAATGGTCTTTACAATGGGTTGAGGTACTATGCCATATTTAATAAGCTTCATTTAAGGTTATCTCATCTGTTTTAAAAGGGTGTCATTTGTTTAATTCCAGTTTTAAGATCTCAAGTATCTATGGTTTAAATATGTGATATCAATGAGTGCTAGATTTGCTTATTCTGATCTTTGGATTAAATTTGATAAAAGTTCACATTTTTATGTTCATTTTAAGTGCTAAGATGCATTAGGATTTAGTGTAGTATTCCTGCATTTGTAGTTTGTGTTTAACATACTATGTCTAAATAGCCTAGTAGCTCTTTAAAATTCCTTTTTTAAGTCAAAATATACATAAGCTATGTTGTTTTTAGATTCTCGAAATTAGAAAACAAGTCATTATGGCAAGGCATTAATCTGTTGAGCTTTTGGCAGATAAATTCCAATAACTATTTGCTCTTACATTAGGCTCTTCATTAGCTTATCTTTATGGCCTGATACATCCACTTTGTATTTTAAAGAAATCCAAAAAGACTGCATATTGAGTAAATAACTTTTTCATAAGCTCTTTTATGGCTCATTTGAGTTTCAAAACCCTTTCTCTTTGCTGCTTATTGAGGCTAGTTGTATAAGCCTTAAGCTTTGATAAGCCTTTAAGCCACAAGCTTCCATTCAGGTGCTTAATTTTAAGCACAAAAAGGTCCTCTTAGGACTGTTTCAGTAGGTTTAAGCCTTAGTGCTTATTAGCTTTTTTATGCTTTTCTGTCTGACTTATTGGATTATTTGTGTTCCATTTGATCATTAGATAGTGTCCTTTGCCTGCATTTGCTTATTTTCCTTTTCCTTTGCTTATTAGTCCTAGCTTAAGCCATAGTTTAAAAGCCTTAGTTTTCTAGTTAAGTCAAGTAAACTGTCAACTTCTTTGTGCTTTTCCTGGCTTATTAATAAGCTTTCATAAAAAGTCGTAGTTTTGAAAAATGCTTATTTCCATGTGCTTTATTAATTTGTGTAAAAAGATTTTAAAAAAAATATAGATTCTCAAAAAGGGAGGGCATGGGATTCGAACCCATGACCTCCCCTTTACCAAAGCCTCACACACGCACCACATCACCAACTGCCCTTGGGTCTTTCACCTGTTGGGAGTTGCACAAAAAATAGGTATAAGGGTTTTTTTAGCCCGTTTAGCTTATAAGCCCATTTGGCTTATTTCCAGCTAATTGGAATAAGCTGGTTCGACCCACTTATTTTTCATAGAATCCTTACAACTTTATCTATTTTTTGTAATTTTTTCAGATTTTTATAAAATAGTTTAGTATTTTTTATAATTTATTTAGATTAAAATATTAGAAAATTCATTAAAAATAAAATAATAATCAGAAAAATATAATTTTTTTACTTAAAATTTTCTTTTTTTTTTTCTTTTATATAGTTTCTAGGAAAATTTAGTTTAAATTTTTAATAGGGTCATTTCTCAAAAATCTTTTCTAAAGTAACGGATTCAAACCCCGTTTTTGTTTTGACTCGTTTTTGGTCTTAATACTCTGTTTTCGATCTAAGTTTTTTTTAAACTTCGTTTTTAGTTAAAGTAGAATATATTTTAGTTTAAAATTATTCTAGGGTTAAAATTGCAATAATTGTAGGTTTTTGACCCTCGTTTTTTCGTGCCCCCATTTAGGTTTTAAAGTTATATAGCTTCGTTTTTAGGTTTTGTATTTTAATCGGTTTTTGCATATTTAACTAGTAGAAATAGAAAAACCAATCATAACATTGTCCATAATTCAAAACATCAATTATCAAATCCGTATTCGATTTCAAAATTTGCCACCCTCGTTGGGACATAACGACCCGGGAATCATACTTCCGGACATATATATATTTTAATTTGTGAACATTTGACAAATCCTTGGCTAAAGGTATTGGGTTGATTGTTTGCTCATATATTATATATATATACTATTGATCGAATCAATTTTTGGCGCCGTTGCCGGGGAGGCTGTGAAACGATTATCGTTACGTTTGACAAATTGTGTTCGAATTTGTGAATATCTCTTTTATTTTTATATAAAAATACAAAAATATTTTTCATTTCTTTTTAGTATTTATAAACAGAAAAACCAAAAAAATAAAAAAGATTGTTCTTATCAAGAAATAAAATCAATCTATGCAATATAATACTTTCACTAAAGTATTTCTTAATAAATTTTCCGGAGAACTTGTTGGTTCCCTAAACGAACAATAGATTTAAAAACTTGCATTTTATGTCTCTTACGAGTTACGGCTCACCTGTCGATTTGATACAACTAAAAAGATAGGTATAAGGTGGGTGTTACGCGGAACTACGACCCAAAAGGAGAAATAAGCTTCGCGCTATTCCCTACTGCCTGGTAACCGCTCACCTGTTGCGTTTATCATTTTGAGAGACTACCGTGAATGTAAGTAGATTATTTGGTTTGAAGTGTGTTCCTACCTCATTGTCCGTTAATAATACATTGTGAATAAATCATTGAAAAAACCAAAAAAAAGTTAGTGTTAAAATTTTCTTTTTATTATTTCTATTTTGTTCATGCGCACTCGTTCTCAGCCCATAAAAGTCGACAACAACAGTCCGACAAATTCTGTTTTTTTGGTTGAATCACCCAATCTTGAGAAAACCAAATAAACAATCAAAGAAAACTTTCAATCTCCCATAGTTACGAATGGCGATAAATCTACTATGCGTAATTACTGACCAGCAATCACCTCGGAGGGTTACGAGGATGCGATCGTTTTTGTGTTCCCGAAAATTACAGCGTAACAACTTTTAGATAAGCATGGTCTACTTAATCTTGTTCAAATCAAGCAAATTTTTTTAGACATGGATAAAGAAGGACCCACATGCTCAAAATCCATAATATTTCAACAAGATCACTTCCTACAGATGAGTTCCCTAACGTCTCCGAGTACGTCGGTTAAGCTTATGCTTTTCCCATTTTCCCTCGAGAGAGCCGCCCGGATTTGGCTTGAAAAAGAACCCCCTTCGATCGATTCTTACATGGGATGATCTTGTTTCGAAATTCATTAACAAATTCTTCCCTCCCTCTAAAACAACAATCTCTTCGAATGAAATCCGAGGTTTCAACAAAAAATTTGATGAAACGTTTTTACGAGCATGGAACCGTATTCAATGATCTTCTGTGGGGATGCCCGCATCATGGGTTTTCAGAATTGCAACAACTCGATACATTCTATTAATGCCCTAATTCGATATGATCAAGTTCATTTGAAACTCCGTGCGGGTGTGTAACTTTTGAGATAAAATGCCTCGTAATGCCTAAAAATCATCGAGAGCAAATACCAAAGTTCGTCAACACGAAGCAAGGCAGTCGTTGCCAAAGTGAGTACGAGCTCTTCTACCCCTAGCAGTTTACCCGATGTTGCTGAACTTAAAGATCATGGTTAGAAGCATTGATTCTCGATAAGAAAAAACAAACCCCAGTCCCGTAAAGCGGCTCGACCAAAGTTGTGTAACTTGTGGGGGGTGTCATTTTCTTACCCAAATTGTCCAAGACACTGATGGCAACATTTATCGTGACTAATTCCAAGTGTATGTGTCATTAGCCGCTGCCGAGAAATTTCAACCAAGGAAAAATACCGAGTTACAGACCTCAGATGGTTGCAAATCAATTCGACCTCCCGGTTTTTCTCCAGTTCAAGCCTATCAAGGAAATATCAAAACAATTTCAATCAGGGAAACAATTAAATATCAAAAGGAGGGGGAACAATTTTCAACCAAGCCAAATTTACCGATCCCAGGTTAATCAACACACAGTTTACCTAGCCTCTGTTCCTCAGGCACATGGTGTGTCAAAACTGGATTTTGACAACCTATGTCAAGGCTAATGATTGCAGTTTTGTAGGAATATGCAAAAACCAAGGCCAAAACCTTGCAAACCAAATGGCCAATTTAACGGGACATGGCTTTCAAAGTTGTGACTTCTAATACCGCCTCTACTTCAGGTTCGGGAACTCTACCGGGTAACACGTTACTAACCCGATGGTAAGATTGAAAGGGTACCACCACCGAAGTGGTGTTGCTTATCAAGGGACCACGATTCCTTCCACTTCATCTTCTTCTTGAAAAGTAATGAATCTGATACCGAGGTTACAAAGAGACTCGATGCTTCCTTACTAATAACGGAAGCACCGAGACGTTTCCAACCTCGGTAGTTTCAAGTCCAATCTCGTAATCCAATTTCCGAGCCCGTTGTTGCTCCCGTTGTTGCTCCCGTTAGTGCTCCGATGCCTAACCAACGAACGTCAATTCCATTTCCTTCAAGAAGAAATGATGATGAAAGGCAGCAGAAAAGCTAACGACCAAATTGAGATATTCTACCAAACTTCTTTAGAGATTTTAGTTTCGGAATATTAGGGCTTGTTAAAAAAAAACCGGGGAGACTTGACCCTTATGCCAAAATTTGCCTCGACTCTAACAATTTAATCGGAAACAAAGAAAAAGGTTTGAGATGCAAATGGCCTAAATTGAACGAGAATTGCTCCAGCGGTCATCCCCCATAAACAAGTTACGAAAAAACTTAGGACCCTGGCGAATTTCTTTTTCATTCCATGCATGAAATTTCTGGATTAATACATGCAACGCCTTGGCCGATCTCGGCACGAGCATTAATCTTATGCCATATTCCGTCTGGAAAGATCTCTCTCTTCCTGAACTAACCCCGACTTGCATGACGCTAGAGCTAGCGGACCGTTCAATCACCGAACCGATCGGTATCGCCAAAGACGTTCGTTTAATGGTGGGGAAAGTTCAGTTTCTCAGACAGATTTCGTTATTGGTCGTCAGTTTTGAAACCAGACCCCCGAGTACCTCTTATTCTCAGGAGGAGTTTATTAAAGACCATTGTGCATAGTTGATAAGATGTTTACGAAGGCGAAATAACCCTTCGTGTGGCAAAGAGGCCATCACATTAATTCGGACCAAACTTCGAGATACACGGTAATTACAATTATATGACGGCAACCAAATCGTCGTCATTGAATTGGCAAGTGAAAGAATACTCGCAAGAAGTTCTAGGTTTTTCTGATTCAAGTTGCCATACGGTTAATCCCTTCCTTCGGATTACGATCAATTGTTTCAAATCTTCACAACATACTCCCTTCGGGGATAGATGATTTTTCCTTCTCGAAGAAGCCAACTGCTTTTATGCTATCGATGACAACCAATTTCACAGGAAATTGATGCTACTTACTATGATCGTGAGGGTGACTCTTATTCTGGGAGCATTCTCAATTAGTTGAACTTATTACCTCCTCTTTCCGAATCATAAGATTATTCGCGTGAGATCCGAAAAGAACTTAAAGTTGTATTTTCTTGAAGCTAAAATCCATTAATCATCAAATTGAATGAGCCTCCCGAGGTTTTGAACTTAAGGACTTGACCTCATTTAGAATACACATTTTTAGAGGCGACGGGACAAGTTGCCCGTCATAATTGCGAAAGACTTGAAGGATGAGGAGAAGGCAGCTCTTATCAAGGTTCTAAAGTCCCACAAGCGAGCCATCGCTTGGAAACTCTCCGATATCAAGGGTGTTGATCCAGAGTTTTGTACTTACAAAATCCTTATGGAAGAAGACTACGAACCAACAGTTCAGAGTCAAATACGGGTAAACCCAAAGATCCATGACGTCATCAAAAAAGAGGTTGAAAAACTTCTTGACGCTGGACTAATTTATCCGATCTCTGACAGTCCATGGGTAAGGCCGTGTGCATTGTTGTACCAAAGAAAGGTTGGCGATAACCGTCGTCTAAGAATGTTGATAATGATTTGATATGACTCGATTGGTTCACGGGGTGAGTGAGTATGCAATCGACTACCGTAAGTTGAATGAAGCCACCCGGGAAGACACTTCCATGGCCTTTCATGATTCAAATATGCCTCGAAAGAACTCGCGGGGAAACCAATACTATGTTTCCTCGATGGATTCTTCGGTTATTTTGCAGATTCCCATAGACCGAATGACCAAGAAGAAAGACAAACATTCACTTGCCATTACGGGAACGTTTTGCCTATCGCCGGCATGCCTTTTGGGCTATGCATACACCAGCACGTTTTTCAACGATGTTGATGGCAATCTTCCATGACATTGATCGAAAAAACGATGGAAGTGTTTCAAGGATGACTTCTCGGTCTTCGAGGATTCTTTCATCTTCATGCCTATCCCATTTGGAATAAAATGTTAAAAACGGTGTGAGACACAATTTGTCCCTAAACTGGGAGAAAGCCATTTTATGGTGGAAAGGAAGGCTTGTTCTTGGACAGACACAAAATCTCTAAGTCGGGAATTGAGGGAGTCGATCGTGATAAATGTTGAAGTTTATTGACAACACACCAACCCTCCCTCTACACCCAAAACCCCAAACACCCAACCAAGTCTCCATCACCCGATACTGTCTAAAGGTTGTCGTAGTTCATGGGCATTGCTGATTTTTACCGAAGTTTCATATAAGACTTTTCAAAAATTGCCCTTCCAATGACCCAACTTGCTTTTAAAAAAAAGAGACTACTTTTTCTTCTCAAAAGAGTGTATCGATCCTTTAAATACACTTAAGAAAATTACCGATGGCCTTCCCAAAAATTATGATTGCTCCCAGTTAGGTACTTGCCCTCCCCCCCCACCCCCCCCTCCCACCCCCCCCACCCCCCCCCCCCCCCCCCCCCCCCCCCCCCCCCCCACCCCCCCCCCCCCCCCCCCCCCCCCCCCCCCCCCCCCCCCCCCCCCCCCGGGCCCCCCCCCCCCCCCCATTCGAATCATGTGTGATGCAAGCGACTTTGCATTTGGGCAGTCCTAGTGGCAACGAAAGAAACAAGCATTTCCGACCAATTTCACTATGCCAGCAAAGGACATATGACCGAAGCTCAAGCACATACACTACGACCGAAACAAGAACTTACTTGACGTAGTGTACACTTTTGAAAGTTTCCGGATCATATCGACGTTTTGTCCAAGAGCATAGTTTTACCGATCATTCTGCTTTTTAAGTATCTCTTTTATTGCTAAAAAGGATGCTTAAGGCAGATTTATGCAGTGGATCCTTTTGCTCCAAGAATTCGATGTTGAGATCCGAGACGAAAAAAGGAGCCAGAAAATTCTAGCCGCCGTATCTCTCCAGAACTTAAAGAAACCCTCACAAAATGGTCGGAGAACAAGGAAATCACAGAAACATTTCCATACCGAGACTCTTGGATTGGTTGCTCTTCGTAATGATAATGCCCCATGGTATGCAGATTTCGCAAACTACCATGCGGAAACTTTATTGTCAAGGGAATGTCGTCCCAACAGAAAAACAAATTTTTCAAGGATGTCAAACATTTACTTTGGGAACGACCCAGTTCTATTCAAAGATCTGTGTGAACAAGTAATATAGGCGTTGTGTTTCGGGGCAGAAGCTTTTGCATTCTCAAAGCTTGCTACAGTGGACATCGGGGGGACACTACTGGTGCAAATACACCGCTTAAATAAAATCTGCGATTTAGGATTTTAATGGCCCAACAATTACAAGGATGCCCATGACTTTTCACCCGATGTGACATTTGGCCAACGTCAAGGCAAAAATTTCGCAAACGTGATGATGATGCCACAAAAAGATATTCAAGTTTGCGAAATCTTTGACATTTGGGGCATTTATTTTATTTGGGGCGTCCCTGTCTTCAGAGGGAACGAATATATAATCGTGGCAGTCGATTACTTTATCAAAAATAGGTTGAAGCAAAAGAGCTCCCCACCAATGATTGCCCGAGTTGGTTGTAATTTCTTACGTTTCTCTTCTTCAGTTTGGTGCCCATCGTGCATTCATAACGTGATCGCTGAACCATTGTTGCAATGACCAGTTTGCAAAGGTCATGCTTAAAATACGGAGGTCACCTCATCGTCCTCCTAACCGTGTATACCACAAACAAGGTGGGCAAGTTGAGGTATTATCGAATTTGGCTTAAAAAGAATTCTGGAAAGGACCGTGGGCGAAATCGTGCCTCTTGGCTCGGACAAACTGGATGATCGCACTTTGGGCCTTCTCGTACAGCTACAAAACACCCATCGGCGTGCACTAGTACTAGCTTGTATATGGGAAAGCATGTCATCTTCCGGTCGAATTTGGAGTACAAGCTTATGGGCCCTTAAGCATACAACTTTGATTTTATCAAACGCGGTGTGATCAAGAAAAAGTTCAGCTCAATGAACTTAATGAACTTCGTGATCATGCTATGAACAATTTCTTTTGAATTTACAAAGGTGGAAAGAAAACCAAGAGATCCACGATGCCAAGATCAAAAACCGCGTTTTCAACATTGGTGATCAAGTTCTCCTCTTTAACTCTCGATTAAAGATTTTCTCTGGAAAGTTGAAATCCCGTTGGTCTGGACCATTCACCGTAACCCAAGTCTTTCCGTATGGCACCGTCGAGTTATCCCAAAACTCCGGGCCAAACTTCAAGGTAAATGGTCATCGTTTGAAACACTACTTTGGAGGGGACATACCAACCGAGGTTGTCCTGGATCTCCAAACCTTCCCCAAGGACCAATAAATTCGAGGATTGGGCCAAGCATAGCGACCTTAAATAAGCGCTTCGTGGGAGGCACCCCATGCTTATCAGTAGTAGTATTATGTAGTAATGAATAAGTGTTTTTGTGTGAGGAGGCTTACCTCTTCCATTACCCGTGTTTTGTGTGTTTTATATGTCCAGGATTTCCCGGATTGTGAAGACTCTCGTGTTCGCAGTTTTACCCTTCATCCACAAAAGTTTCACATCCTCAGCTTCATTTTGGGAATCCAATATCCAAATCTAATCAACTAACATTTTATCTTTTGGCAAACTTAATAAACGACCTTAGATTTACGTAGGTACCCCTTTAAAAACATCGAGGACGATTTTTAGTTCTAGTATGGGGGGATCTTCGATTTGATTTTTGCCTGCCAAGACGTGTTGTTCACGTAATCCGGTTTTTCCACAAAATTTTTGAAAAAATACAAAAAAAATGAAAAATTTAAAATTTTAAAAATAAAATAATCAGTTTTTAGTGTCTTTGTCACAGTTTTGACTTTCCCAATGGGTAGAATGAGAATAAATTTTGACTCGATCGGGCGTGTTGAGCCCTAGCTTTGTCCCTTAACCATTTAATAAACGAAAGTTTATTAGGCTAAGCATTCGCAGATCTTTTTACTAGGGATATTTAAATTGGCGGGTAAGAACGAGAAATGATAGTGTTTATTTTACAAGTAGGTATGCTAAACAAGGAATATTTGGAAATCTTAAAAGCTTATAAGTGTAACTTTGTTGGCTTTTTCTTCCAGGAAGCTCTTAACACTGACCTAATAAACGTGCTTAATTTTGCTTTAACTTTAAACCGACATTTTCTAAAAAGAAGCTCTTTCGGAAACGAAAATATTCATCTTAGTTCAGCTTTATACTTGAGTTTCTAAAACGAAATTTTCTCTATTACGGAAAATATGTTGCAAAAAAAATAAAAAAAAATAAACTGTGGGCTGATAAAGGTTTACTGCATCTTGCCGGCTCACAACCGATGTTGCAGTCTTCAAAACAAGGCCTATAGTGAGATAATAAATCTGAAGAAACCGTCGTCAGACTAAGTCACTACATCTTGTCGGAGGCGTGGCCGATGTTGTAGTCATGTAAATGATGACGGTAGTATAGTATATAGCAATAAATGAAAATTTAATGGTTAAGATTTCTTTTTCTAAACTCAAGTATAATTTTGAACTAAGAATAACTTGCTTTAAGACTTCAAAAGTTGTTGGTTGCCGTCGGTAGATTATTTCGATTAAGTATTCTCCGTGGGGTGTCAAAAACCTGGGCACTTAGCTGATGAGGCTAGGATGTTCCGAGAAGAAAGGACGCTACATGGAATAGTCTCACCAATGAGATCATTAAATTTTTTATGTTTGCGTGCTTTGAGTAGTATTGTTTTTATTTAACAGGTAAATCTAAGAAATTCACCTAAAAGGGTGGAGTATCCCGCTATTACATTGCGAACATTCTCCTGTGGGGTCTCAACCTGATAACCTAAGTCGAACTCGGCTGGGATCTATCGAGAATATGCTGGTTGGTGGGTGATCTAGTCTCTTCCCCAGATTTCTTCAGAAATATCGTTATGTGCATAAACTGTACCACTTTCTAAAATTGTCGATCTAAATTTAACTTAAAATTAAGCACAATCACTCTAATTGAATAATTGTTGGGAGCGAAAAGTTGACAAGTCATAGTTATAAGTAGTGTTAGCATCTTTACTTGTACTTAACGGTGATTTCGTTTTTACGCTTAGCTTGGGACTAGTGAAAAATCGGGGACGATGAATTTATCCGTCAGGACATCCGTAGATTATTCTATGGGCGCTTCTCATTCTATGATCCCAGTGTTGATAAAATAAAGGAAGTCAAACAGGTAGTTAAGAAAAGAAAAAGGAAAATCCAAAAATATTAGGGATAGTTAGTGTACATATAAAAAATGGTGAAAACGGGACTTGTCGAAGCTATTGATTCTTTAGTTCCCCTTGACGAACACTTAGCTACTTTTCGAGGTTATTAGTCGAGGGGGATTAAGATTCTTGGTTTCTTGAGTGTTTACTTCATAACATTGCGTGAGGACACGGCAATACCTTAGTATGGGGGATTTTGGTATGTGCTTAATTACACATACCTTTTTCCATTAAAAACGGACTTAAATGACCAAAAACAGACAAAAACTGCCAAATATATGTTTGTTTTGCATTTGTATTGTGCAGGAAATGGATATCACACAAAAGAAAAAAACAAAGCCAAAAACGACAAAACCAAGCACGGAATGGAAAAGACAAAGTCAAATCGAAGCCAAAGTCAGTCAAAGTCAAAAAGTCAACAAGAAAGTCAACCCCGACAAATTCAAAAGTTAGCCAAGTGAAGAAAATACAACGTGAGGGACTAAAATTGCCAAACCTCAAGTTGTATTACAAGAATAAAAAGACAAGGGTTGAACTTGCAAATTGGGTGAAGTATAACTTTAGGGGCCAGTTCTGCCAAGCCCCTAAAGTTGTATCATAAAGGGACGAATTTTGCAATTAGTATGTATAGGTTGAAGGGGCAATTCTGCCAAACCTTCAAACCTGTATTATCACAAGGACGAAATTTGCAGTGAAGATATATGAGATGAGGGGCCAAAGCTGCCAACTTACCCAAAACCAATTTTCCCGCCCACTAAACCCAATACAAGCTCACGGGTTCCCTTCACCTTCTTTTACCCTGCAACCCTTCAACACCCTGGATAAAACATTCCTCCCACCTCCACTATCACCACCTCCCCATATATACTTGACATGTTGGCAATCCTTCACCATTTTCAAGTAATTTCGATGGCTAGATTGACTCAAAAAGAAGCACAAGAAGATTGAATGGCTGAGATTACTTTTATCAAGTCCCTCATACAACAAAAACACCTTGTGAAGCTCTCACAAAAGAAGCACAGGTGAGAAGACCAAGCTTCAGAGATTTCGGCTATAAATAGTACCTCTTGTAAGCCTTTAAGGCATCTTATCTTATAAAAAAAATCTTAGCTTATCTTAGTTTTATTGTAATTTTTATTAAGTCATTTTAGCATTTTATTCAGTTTATTTTACTGCCTTGTACTCTTTTTAAGAATTAATGAAAGTTTGAAGTTTATGAGTTAAAAAGTCAAGTTTTTAAATTCAAGTGCTTAAGTGTTTGATTTGTGTTTAAAATGTGTTAAGAAGCTCTCACTTAAGCTTATTTATAAGCTGTTTTCATTAAGTAAACTAAAAAAGCTAATTAGTTAAGAAAAAATAAAAAAAAATCCACCAAAAAAGTACCACAGCTTATAATTTTGGATGATAAGCCAGAAATGGATGGGCTTATGGACACTACTAGCTTGTTTTTGACAAGCTAGAGCTTGTAGATTAGCTTGTAAAAGCTTGAGTAGCCCTGTTTAAGCAAGGGTGTTGTAAGTCTCTCTTTCTCGTCTTTTTCTTATTTACTATAGATCTGCTTATTAGTACTTATTTATTGTTTATGTTTATGCTTTGTTATGATGTTTAGTGCTTATCCTGCTTAGACTTTAGTTTAAAAAATGATTTGTGCCACTTTCTTAGTTAGTGCTGGTAGTATGTTTAGTTAATATTGTTGGATTGATTTAGCTTATTTAAGTGCTTACTGTTGATTGAAATCTGCATATAAGTGTCTTATTTTGTTATTTGATAATCTGTTTTTAACAATTTGGGATCAAATCAGCTTGAAATATAAAAAAAGAATGACTTTTGAAAACTTTGAGGGGTGTTTAGAACAAGCAGTACTAACCCATAGTTAGTACTGCTAGTTCTCTTTTGGGATTTTCAACTAACAGTACTAACTCCAAGTTAGTACTGGTAGTTAATACTGTTAGTACTGTTAGTTCATTTTTGCTTGTTAGCTTATTGTTTCTGCTTATTTAAGATTTGCTTAGCTTTTTAGAGTAGATTAAGAACATTTTCGTTACTGTCTTTAGTAGAGTTTATTTAAGTTTATTAACCTTTTCATAGTAATTTTAAGAGTCTATCAGTTTTTAGTTTTTTAGCTTATTTGCCATTCTAGTTTATTCTAGTTGCTTATTCTTATGCCTGAGTGCTTATTAGGGATAGTTAAATATCTATTTTAGCTTATTTGCTTATTTCCTATTTCATTGTGTTTTATTAAAGCTAGCAGTACTAACTCTAAGTTAGCAGTACTAACTCTAAGTTAGTACTGCTGAGTTTCTCTTGCCTAATTTAGCTTAATTGATTGTTGAATTTGCTTATTTAGGGTTAGTTTAGCTTATTAGGTTTTTCTAGGCCTGTTCTAGCTTAATTGGTTTTGTCTTAAGCTGATTTGAGCTTATTTACGTCTCAGTATAAAAAATTTAAGTGTTTTCACCATTACTAGCTTTTATGCCCGTTCTAGCTTATTTACCTTGTTTATCTTTGTTTGCATTTGCTTATTAGGATTAGTGCCCAACTTGTCTGTTCCATTTTCCATTAGCTTATTTAAGCTCAAATTGTTTAACAGTTAAGCATTTTTATCAATTTAGGGTTTAATTTTTGATAATTTAGTTTTTTTAGCTCGCGTTTTTACATTCCCATCTCATTTTAGGTTT
Source organism: Tanacetum coccineum (assembly GCA_026074375.1). Classification (NCBI taxonomy): domain Eukaryota; kingdom Viridiplantae; phylum Streptophyta; class Magnoliopsida; order Asterales; family Asteraceae; genus Tanacetum; species Tanacetum coccineum. The sequence continues at coordinate 16,753 of BQNB010024215.1, forward strand.
AAATCTTTAATAGTTTTCGTTGTTAGGTTTTCCTTAATTGCTTGTGCATTTTAGTCAATCAAATCATTATTCCATTCAAGCATCAATTATCAATTCGTCATTCGATTTTCCATTCAAGCCTCGTTGGGACATACGACCCGGGAATCATACTTCCAGACATATATATGTATTTTAATTTGTAAACACTTGACCAATCCTTGGTTAAAGGTAATTTGTTGAGTGTTTGCCTTTGTTATTATATATATATATATATATATATATATATATATATTTTAACGAAACAGTAAGTTAAGATGTAAATCCTTGAATTCATATTCTAAAGTTTTTTTGGGTTCTTTTAGTTTCAGTGTTCCAATTTTGTTGACCGTTAATGTTTTAAATTTTGATTGGTCTTTTTGAAAATCATTTGTTTGTTTAAAACACGTTTTAATGGCATTGATCGAAATGTGGGGATGGGATGAGCTTTGGGGGTCTTCCATTGCGTAAGAACGAGTAGACAAAACTAAAGAAGTGGAGTTAACCTTCAGTTTTGGGTTCTTGACCGTATCACTTGGGAGTGCTCCTGTCATTCGATCATTGATGGCCTTTAAGAATGGGTCAATTTTATTGGTCATCTTGCATTGTTTCTGTTTGAAATCGGCTTCAAACTTAGACAATCTAGCGTCTTGAGATGCCATAAAATTAGACACCAACCCTTTGAGATTTGATTGATTATTAAAATTTTAAGGGTTGTTGTTGAAGGGGCGATTCAAGAACAAACCACAGAGGTGAAAACGATTAAGTGGGTTTGAAAAATTGTTTTGAGAATTTTAAGGTTGCCTCCACCTAAGGTTTGGGTGACTTTTCCATTACGGATTATAGGTGTCACCAAGATTATTTTGCTCAGGTTTGAAAGTGAACCGCTTGCCTCTCGCTTTGTCGGTACATAAGGATGCATAATCAACAAAAGCTTGCTCGGGATTTTCCATGCAATATTGAGTGTTGTGGGGACCACTACAAATCTCAAATGAAGAAACGATTTTGTTCACTTAATTAGGTGATTTAGGAGCAAGATGAGCTTCCATCAAGCGTTGGACTTGATTTTGGAGCTCGATGAGATGACGTTCGGATGTACTCGGGACATCTTGAGGCAAAGAGATTGCCTTGACCGGTTTAGCGAAGTCTCTTGGGTCATTCCAACTTTCGTTGTCATAAAGGGCGAGGTCTTTGGTATGTGCTTAATTACACATACCATTTTCCATTAAAACCGGACTTAAATGACCAAAAACGTACCAAAAATACATTGTATTTGTATGTTTTCATTTATATTGTGCAGGAAACGGATATCCGACAAAAGGACGAAAAATCAAGTCAAAACGGATAAAACTGAGCACGGAATGTGAAGAGCGTGAAAAACATCACCATCCAAAAACATCACTCTCAAACCTCACCCCCACCTCACTACACTCCATTGCCACCTTGGCAATCCTCTAACACCCAATTCGTCAAAGGAAAATGACAAAGGATCAATGGTTGTGATCAATAGACTTGGGGACAAAGCATAATTGATGGCTATGATTGATTTTTGGGACTCTACTCACACAACAAACACACCCTTGTTCTGTCTCAATGAAGAAACACACAAGAAGAGCCAAAGACTTCAAGCTTTTAGTATAAATATAGGACTAGTATAGTTCATAGTTTTTTGTCAAATTTTGTTAAGAAAAGTCTTGTGTAAACAAATTTGTCCATTTTAATACTGTATTTTTAATATTGTCATTTAAATTTCTGTCATTGAATTTAAAGTATTGTAATCCTTTTTCAAGTTAATGAAAGTTTAAGTGTTTTCTTTAAATATTGTCATTTACCTTAATTGTCTTTTAAATTCTGTTTTTAAGCTCTTATATAAGCTTTTGAGTCATTCAAAGCTTATATAAAAACTTGTTTACATTTCTGTCAAAAAATCAAAAATCATCAAAAATATCAAAGAGCAATGGAGCATGGTAAATCTTGGATGGCCATGGGTTTAGAGCTTCATAGGAAGCATTAGTATTGATTTGGGTACTTAAATCATTGCCAAAAGTTATGGACCTTTGTGAGTTTCCAGTTTCATTTTTTTTAATTTTTGCTTATTACTGTTCATCTGCTTATTTACTGCTTATTCTTGCTTAATCTTACTTATTTATGTTCTTTTATGCTTATTTGTCTTTTTTATGCTTATATGTAATTTGTTTAAGTTTTACTTCAAAACTACTTAATTTGCCTTTTAACTGCTAGTTGCTTATTTGCTTATTTGACTGCTTATTTTTGATTTATTTTTGCTTAAAGTTTTTTAAGATTGTTTTTGTGCCATCTGTGTTCAAAAGTTCTTGCTTAAATCAATATTAATCAGTTTTACAATAGGTTTTAAAAAATTTAAGGGGTGTTTGGGTTAAGACCCAAAGTGGGTCAAAACAGGTTTTTAAACCATTGGGTCACTTGGCCAATTTGTACAAACCCTTTTTAAGTTGTTTTTTTAATCAGTTTTCAAGAATCTTAAAGTCTATAAGCTAGTTTTTAAGTTTTGTCTACTAGGTGTCTCTAACTGTGGTGACAGAACAGTTATAAGGAGCTTATTTGATTAAGCTTACAAAATAGCTTGTAAGTGTTGTTTTTGTGTTCCTTTAAGTGTCATAATGTAGTAGGTTATGTAAGCTTTTTGTCATTTAAGTTTTGAGTCTAAACTGTCAAAGGTATCAAGCATTTTTTTTTAGTTCTAAAAGTCCCTTTTTCATCTTCAAAATTTCAGTTAGTTAAAATTGTTTTTAGGATTTGAACTTTGGAGCATAAGCTCATTGGTGGGTGATTTTAATCTGTTTTAGCTTGTTTTGATATTTTAAGCTTATTTTCTAGCTTAATTTGTGCCTGCATATAGCCTAGTTATATTTTTAGGAAAAAACCAAAAAGTGCATACTCAGTGTGACCAGCCCTTTTCCATAAGCCTTTTAGTAGCTCAATTTTGTTTCAAACCATTTTCCGTTTGCTATTTTAGATAGCCCATAAGCCAAGCCTTAAGGTGATATAGCTCATTAAGCCATAAGGATCCCTTTAAGTGCTTAAAATTAAGCCCAAAAAGTATACCTTAGGCTGTTTGGTATGCATTTGTAGCTTATAGCTTATCTGCCTTTTTGTGCTTATATGTCTGGTTTTCTTAGCTCATTTTTGTTCCTAGAGCTTATTAGGTGTAGGATACTATCTGTTTTAGCTTATCTTTGGTTTCCCTTAGCTTATTTTGCCTTAAATAGCCAACAGATTAGCTTAATATAGCCTTAGTGTAAAAAGAACTAATTCTGCCAGCTTATTTAGCTTATTATGTGCTTATTTTTGAGTTGTATAAAAAGTTGTTTTTTTTAAGTTGGTTATTTTGTTGTGTTTTATAAGTGTGTAAAAAAGAAAATAAAAAAAAGTTTTAGCAAAAAGAGAGGCCCAAGGATTCGACCTTGAGACCTCCCTTTTAACACACACTCGTCCCACACAACTCACACACTAACCACAGCACCAGATAGGGCCATCTGGTCATATCTCCACCCCTTTTATTTTGAGTTAAGTACATTTTTGGTCCTTGTGGTTTGGTGCGTTTTTCACTTTTGGTCCAAAATTCAAAAAAGGTTTAGTTTTGGTCCAAAAGACATAGTTTCGTTCCACTTTTAGTCCAAAAGACATAGTTTCGTTACACTTTTGGTCCGAAAGACATAGTTTCGTTCCACTTTTAGTCCAAAAATTTTAGTCCAAATTTACAGAATTGGACTAAAAGTGGAACGAAACAATGTTTTTGGACCAAAACCAAACCTTTTTTGAATTTTGTACCAAAAGTGAAAACGCACCAAACCACAAGGACCAAAAATGTACTTAACTCTTTTATTTTTATACCTTTTTAACCTTTTAAGCTTATAAGCCACGTTTTGCTTATTTCCAGCTTATTTCGATAAGCTGGTTAAGCCATTTCATTTTTCATAGAACCAGCACACTCCAAAGTACTTTTCCTTAATTTTTTAGATTTTTCCATATCTGTTTAGTACTTTTTATTAATTTTTTACATTAAATCCGTTTTTAATTCATAATAAAAAAATTAAAAGTTAAAAAAATATAATTCTTTTTTTTTTTAATTTTCTTTTATCGTTTAGGACTTAGGAAAATTAGATTTGTTTTCGTAGGGTTAAAATTTCACAATTTGGTTTTTAAAAGAACGGGATTAGAATCCCGTTCTCATTTTTCTTTATTCATTTTTTAAAAATTGATTTCATTTTTAGGTTTTCATTATTCGTTTATGCATTTTAATTATAGAAATAGGAAAACAAATCCCAAAATTTCTTGAATTATTCAAACGCGCAATCACGAACGTATACCCGATTTTCAATTCACGTCTCGTTGGGAAACGACTCGGGAGGTTTTGGATTTTGCTTTGGTTAAAAGCAATTTTCTAGAAACCCACGAAATACTTATCTCTCTTATTATTGATCTTATCCTTATTACGTATTTATATTATTTATTTATTTTATATATACGTAATTGGATCGAATCAATTTTTGGCGCCGCTGCCGGGGAAGTGTGATACGATTTTCGTGTTTCGTTTGAAGATTAGTTTTTGAAGACCCATCCTCGTGAAGTTATCATTTTCCATTTGTGAATATTTTCTTATTATTAAAAAAAATTAAAAATTAAAAAAATACCAACAATACTTTTCCTAAAGTATTGATAGTACCAAAAAATTAAAAAACCAACAAAACAAATCGTGTTGTTAATCGTTATAATCGGCTCACCTTTGAATTACAAACTATAAGGAGGGTATAAGGCTGGCTTGATTCCGCTCTCTTGTGAGTAGTTTAAAGAGCTACCGTGGACTTTTAACTTCCGACTACCAAAAATATTGTGTTTTATTCATAATTAGTGCATGCGCACTCATTCTCAAACCCATAACCGTCCTCAACAACAAGTCCCACCGAATATTGAACCTTTTAATCTTGAAGAACCTCTTGAAAATCAAGCTCCTCCCGTAGTTACGATGGCCGATCAACGTACTATGGCGGAATAGCTCCGTGCACCCATCGAGGGTTATGCGGAGGCAAGTGTGGTTCCACCAATTCTTGCTGAGCATTTCGAGCTCAAGCATAGTCTCATTAATATGATGACTTCGGACAAATTCTTCGGACTTGAGAAAGACAATCCTCATGACCACATTCGTTGGTTTAACAAAATAACTTCTACAATAAAATACAAGGATGTGCTAAATTTAGCGATTAAGCTTATGCTTTTTCCATTCTCTCTTGCGGGGGAAGCCCGTCGTTGGCTCAAAAAAGAACCCCCTCATTTTATTCTCACTTAGGAAGATCTTGTTTCCAAATTCATCAATGAATTCTTTCCTCCCTCAAGACCGAAAAATCTCCGAAATAAAATTTCCAACTTTGAACAACATTTTGGAGAATCATTTCATGAGGCATGGGACCGTTACAAGGATCTCCTTCGTGTATGCCCTCATCATGGTTTTACCAAATTGCACCAACTTGATACCTTCTACAATGCCTTAAACCCAACCGACCAAGATTCTTTGAATTCTGCCGCCGGTGGTAATATTTTGGAAAGAAGTACTCGAGATGTGTTGACGATTATCGAAAACAAATCCAAGGTCCGCAATTCATGAAACAAATCGATTGTTTCTTAAGTGAAATCAAGTGGTGTTAATTCTTCTTCTTCCTCTCATTTAGCCAAAATTACTCATGCAGTAAATCAGCAAACGAGTAATGTGACTACCGCCATGACCGCTATTCTTAAGCAATTTCAAGCAAGCCCACCTCCAGCTTTCGTAAAAGCCGTTGAGGAGATTTGTGTTACGTGCGGTGGTGCTCATCCATATTATCAGTGTCTCGCCGCCAATGGCAACACTTTTCCGGAATATCGGGATAATATTCAAGGATACGTTGCAGCAGCCGCGGGTAACTACAATCAGGGTAATTCTGGTTATCGTCCTCCAGGTGTGGCTAATCAAACTAGACCACCGGGTTTTGCTCAACAAAACGTATAAAATAATCAAAACCGGTTTAGCCAACCTCAAGGATATAATCGAGGAAACAATTTCAATCAAGATACATCTTATCAAGTTCCAACTCAACAAAATCAAGTTGTACCTTTAAGTGAGTTGGAGAAAATTAAAAAGATAAATGATGTTATTATAAAAGCCATGCAAGCTCAAATTAACAATGTGAAAAATGAGTTAAGAAATGAAATGAAAACTTTGATTCAAGCTTCAATGTCAAATCAAACCAATGAGCTTAAGAACATGATGGCTACCTTTTTTCAAATGAACACCACTTCTACTTCGGGTACTGGATCTCTCCCTAGCAACACCGTTGCTAAACCGAAAGGTGAATTGAAAGCCATTACCACTCAAAGTGGTCTTGTTCTTGATGGACCTACCATTCCTATGCCTCCTCCATTCATTAATCCGGAGGAGGATGAACGTGTAGAGGAGACTTTAACGGACTTGGAACTCGCTGAGTATACTGATAAGTGTAGAATACACATATCCATTAATACCTAAAATAACCCAAATAAACCCAAAACATACCAAAAATGGCAAAAATATGCTTGTATTTATGTTTTGTGTGTGCAGGTGCAGATAAATAAAAAATCACAAGAAAACAGTCAAAAACAGGCAAGCACGGACACGAGAATCAGTAGAGTACAAAGCCGAAGCCAGAAAAGTCAAGCCTCAGTCAAAATCAGCCATGAAAAGTCAAAGTCAGTCAAAGATTGTCAAACTAAGTCAAACACAAAAGGACAAATCCTTAAAATATTTCACTTTGGTCCCTTAACTCCCAAAAATGTCCCCTCCTCCCTTATTGGGCCCAGGAAAGCTTAATGGGCCTCTAAAAACCTAGGAAACCCTATCTGGATCCTAAAAGCCCAATCAAAGCCCAAGTTACTAGCCTATCTCTCTTTTTAATAATCCACAAGGGCTAGTTTTGCAATTTTCGAAAGCTGTTTTATACCTAGAAATGAGAAAATAAAAGACACGGGCTAAAAATGACATAAGGCCAAAGTTTAAACTGTTTTTACCCCGTTTTCAGTTATAAAGAATGCGCCAAAGCCCTAGTTACTGTTCATCTTCTTCTTCTCTATTTACCAAGGATAAAACAAGAGGGCTTTCTCAAATTAAGGGCTAAGAACGTCAATTAAAGAGCTCAAAATACAAGACAAGGGTCAAATTAGTCTTTCCAAGGGATTCACTAGCTTACTCTCATGAGGAGGCCACGTCAGCAATGGTGAAATCACAAAGAGGTGTGGGTTTTTGCACTAAACACACTCACACAACTAGCACAAGCTGTCACATCAAAGAATGACAACTTGGCAATCCGTGTGAGTGTGTTATTGATCCAACAGCTTAATTCTTTGATCCAATGATTATGACAATGAGTGGTGAAGATTGAAGGATTGAAGAGCAAGACAAGGCATCCTAGAAGCTTCTTTCAGCACCTATAAATAGGGCCTCACTCTTCACACACACACACGTAGCTTTTAGGATAGATTTTAGCTTAATTTCATTTTTAGCTTAATTTTACTTTAAATCTTGTAATTTCCTTTTAAATATTGTAATCAAGTTTTCTATTAATGAATTCAGTATTTTTTAATCTCTTTTAAGCTCTATTATTTACTTAAGAAGCTCTTATTTTTCCTTAAACTGTTAAGCTAAATAGCTATAAGCTAATCATAAGCTCTTTTAGTCTATAAGCTAAAATTTGAGCTCAAAAGGCCTTAATATTACTTAAACCTCAAAACAGCTTAATATCTATACATTATTACATTTGGATAATGGATTATGAGCTTTTGGAAGGGGGGTCTAAAAGGGAAGGATCCCCAAGGACTTATACCCTAGCTTATTAATAAGCTAGGGAGCTTGTAGCTGCCATATTGGTTTCCTCTTGTTTAGCTAGAGGCATTGTAAGTTTTCCTTTAATTTCTTGCCTTGAATATTAGTTTTATAGCTTTCTAAACTTAGATCTGCTTATTTGCTTATTTAATTTGCTATAGTGGCTATTTGTGTTCTTAACTAGCTTTAATACTCATAGGTTCCTATCTGTTTTTGATTAAAATAGATTTAATCATAGTCCCTTTAAATATAAGTGTCTTAAGAACCTTAAAAAACCAAAAATAGTAGAAAATTAGTTTAAATCTTAGATTAATGCTTAATCAGTTGTTAATTCATGTTAGTTAGGGTTGTTATAAGCTTAAAATAATCTGGTAATTAGTGCTTATTAGTTAAATATGCAATTTAAGTTGAAAATAATTTCAGTCAAAATGGTAAATGGGTGTTTGGCATAAGCAAGTTTGACCTTCTAAAGTCAAAAGTTTTTGTGCAAACCTTTTTAGACAGCTTTGAATTTAGTTAAAAACAATAGGAAATGAGTTTTTATATGTTAGATTTGGAAATTTAGCAAATTTGAGCTTATATTAAGTGTGCTAGCACCAGGGGAATTATTCTTTGAATTTCACTTGTGCAAACTTTGATCTAAGCCCTCCAAGGCTTAGATCTTGCTTGCATTTTACTTGTACACTCTACTTGAGTGTTTCTAAGTGCAAGGATTTCCCTTAGGAAACCTGCACTTTTGATTTGCACTTGTGCAAAGTGCACCAGTACTAACAAAAAGTTAGTACTGCTGTCACTTTTAGCTTAGTTTTTAGTTAAAGTAAAAGTAGGATTTAGGTTCTTAAATTCAAGTAGGATTAAGTCGAGGTATAGCTTATTATAGATTAAGTTTTAATTTGCATTTTCTAGCTTATTTACCTAGCTTAATTTAGCTGTCAAAGTCACAAAAATTCATAAAAGCCAAAAACAGTTAGCAATAGAATTTAGCTTTTAATTTTTAGATTCTAGCTTGAAGTAGTAGGTTTTATTGCTTAGATTAGTTGCTTATAAGTTGTTTGTCAAGTTTGCAAATGCTCATTTGCTGTCTTTGCTTTTTGAGCATTTGAGCTTATTTTGGTTTTGAGCTTATTGATTAGTTCCCTGAGTATGTCACTTTCATCATCACTTTCAGTGGTCTTTTAGCATTTTAAGTTCAAATTTCTTTTCATAAATAGATTAAGCAACTTATAAGTTTTCTAGAACACTTTTCCTTTTTAGAATTAAGCTTAATTTGAGCTTATTATTGTTGTTTAAGTAAAAATAAGCCCAAAACCCCTACTCACTGTGACAGCAGCTTTGATAAGCTGTTTTAGAGCTTATTACTTAGTTTTAGCTTAAGTCCCTTTTATTAAAATAGCTTATTTTAGTGTCCTTTTTAAGTTCTAGTATTTAGTTTTTCTTAAAAGTCAAAAAAAATAAAAAAATAGCAAAAAGGGGTTGCCCACACTCGAACCCACGACCTCCCAGACACAACACACATGACTTAACCAGTTTGCTACATTAGCTTATCCATTCATATAACACACAATTTAATACTAGTACACATTTTCATTCCCCTTTTTATAAATAAGTCGTAGCTTTATAAGCTCATTTGAGGGCTTATTCGTTTAGCAATTTGGTTTTTCTTATTTTTCTTGTGTTCCTGCTAGTGTCTAAGATTTTCCCTGAATTTTTTAGATTTTTCCAGCTTTTATTTTATTTTTAATCAATTTTCGAAAGTTAAAATCTTATAAAATCAATAAAAAATAGAAAAAAGTTTCAGAAAATTAATAAAAAATAGTTTTTAGTTTTATAAAAAATAGCTTAAGGTTTACATCCAGTAAAATCATTTTTACACTTTTTAGATCTTAAATTTCATTTTTGAGCTTTTATTTTAAATTTTAAAAATAGGATTTTAATAATAAAAATAGTTAAAAATAGTTTTCTTTGCTTTTATAATATTTTAGACTTTTCTAAGCTTAAAAATCATTTTTCTAAAATTTTAGTACTTAATTTGCTATTTTTTAAAGATTTAATTAGATTAAATTAGTCTTTAATTCATAACAAATTCAAAAATAATCAAAAAAAATGTTTTTCTTTTTCTAAAATTTTCTTTTGTCCTATCTTAGGTTTAGAATTTTAGTTTACATTTTTTGGGGTTAAATTTAGTTTACTAGCTTAATTGTCATGTTTTATTTGTTTCCCGTATTTGTTTAATTGCTTTTAATTGTTCAAATTTTACTTGTTGTTTTAGATTATCAAATCATCCATTTGCTTATTCAAATCATAATCCAAGCTTAAATAAGGTTTCAATTTCACTAGTCGTTGGGGAAACGACCCGAGTGATCATACTTATCCGGTAATATACATATTCTATATATATCTTTGTGAGTGGAATTATCCAAGGGTTACTTAGGGATTTCCTTAATTTCTCTATAAGTATATTATTTTATATGTATGTAAAACTGCTACCAGGACTCGACATCTAGCTTAATGTCAGAAAATAATGTAAGCGACGCGGTTTATGTGTTTAGGCCATAAAACACAAGGTTTGTTATGTTGGGCCATAAAACATAACAGGTTTGGTTGTACCTGAAGAAGAACTCGACATCTATCTTAGTGTCGGAAAATAATGTAAGCATTGGTATAAGGTTTTGACCAAACCACTATACATTACCGTGTCGGTTTGCATTTTCTTTTACCTTTCACTTTACTTATTTATTTACATTTACCGCTTTACTTTTATACTTGCATTGTGTCCATAATTGTGTGATTGGTTGTGTATATCTTGTTAGTTAAGGTTGTGTATCTCTTTGTGCTAAATATTGTGAGTATGATTATATTGTTAGAATATGTGTTAGCTATTATAAACCAATTATCAAAACTTCTCATATTGCGTCAAACTTGATTGGTGATTTGATACAAAAGATCTAGTCTGAAAACCTCTTCTGAAGGCGGTCCCATAATTCAGGCGGCCCCCTGATATACTTGGAGGCCCCCATATATATCTATGGGACCGCCAGTAGAAGAGTGATGTAATCTTTGATTAATTTTTTTAATGGAAACGTATTCACCCCCCTCTACGGTTTCCACAAAGTTTAGTACTATGTTTTAACTCATATGCAGGGTAGATGTTTGGAAAGATGACAAAATGCGCCCCTTAATTTGTATAATCGTATGACATAGGTGGTCCTTGTGGTGCATAACAACGTTTAAGGGTTAAGGGAACAAGGGCTTATCTATTTAGTTTGGGCCGTGTTTGAGTGATAAAGGGAAATGAGCCTCTTAATAAGACTTTGGGATTAAATGGTTAATACAAGTCTTTATATAATGTATAAATGGGTTGACCCGGCCCATTAGATGGGTATGGGTGGGCCCATTTAACATTTCTTTATTTCCGGCTTTGACTTTGACTGTTGACTTTTGCGGGGTTGACTTTGACTTTTGTTGACTTTGGCTTTGATTTGACTTTGTCGACGACCTTATTTCAATATTCATAAACCAAATTCTTCCCACCATCAAAAACAACTTATCTTCTGAAACAAAAATCACCAAATTTTTTTCAAGAACCACAATCGAAAAACCTTCAAACGAAGCTATGGGTACGTGTAAAGGACTCCTTCGATCAATGTCTCACTATGGTTTCTCGGACTACACCAACTCGATACTTTTTACAATTCTTTGAATTAAAACGATCAAGATGCCTTAGATTCTGCCACGGGTGGCAATTTTTTAGACAAGATGCCTCAAGAAGGTTTAGCGAATATTGAAAGCAAGTCAATAGTTTGTTACTCAAGGAGTCGTGCTAGTGATTCAAGAGTGTGTAAGGATGTCTCTTTATGAATTCTTCATCCTTCTAATAATTCTTTCGATATATGACAACAAATAGTCGCTTCTCTTGGGATAAGATGACTATTATTAAGATCGTCTCTACATCCTCCCTCGGCTCGCGCTTAGCGAAATGCAAAGCTTTAGTTGTTCTTCCACGACCAATAGGACTCCGTCAAAAGACGGTTGAGGAAGTATGTGTTACATGTGGATCGAATCACAATTTTACCCATTGTCCGTTAACTCGAGGTGGAAATGATTTTCCCGTTCTTCATGACAACATCCAACAATTTCAACAAACCGCAGCCGTTGGCAATTTTCTTCAAAGAAACCAACCTTCCAATTTGGCAAGTCAAATGAAACCACCGGGTTTTCAATCGAACCGAATGTCCAAAAACAACCAATACAGTTACCAAAGGAAAAACAATTTTAATTCGAATCAAAACCGTGGAAACAATTTTAACCAAAACCATCAAAACCATCAAGGTCAAGTTTTTCAACCACCAACCAATCAACCACCAACCAATCAACCACCGGTTTACCAAGTTCCACCATATCAGGCTCCTACGCCCCAAATCCAAGGTGTTTCGAAAATAGATTTTGAAAATTACGTCAAGGCAAACGATGCGGTGTTGAAGAATGTTTAAAATCAAGGTCAAAATTTGCAAAATCAAATGGCTAATGTCACGAGTTTGTTGACAAGTCTTTGTGATAATTTCAAAAATTCATGCCTCTACTTCGAATTCAGGAACTCTTCCAAGTCAAACCGTAACTAACCCTCGTCAGCAAATTAATGATATCACCACAAGGAGCGGTAAGACTTTGGAGGAACCTTCGACTCCTCTTGTTCCTACACCCGATATTTCTATTCCTTCAAAGACCCGAACCAAAACTCGAGACTTCAACGGAAAAAGTGCAAAATCCAAATTTGGAAAATACCGCACATATCCCACCTCCGGAAGAAGAAGAATCCATTTTTATGGAAATTCCAAAACCAAAAGCAAAGAAAACCGTTAATCTTGATCCTAATTCTCCAAATCCTAATTCGTATCAATCTAGAATTCCATATCCCGAGAGGATGAAAGTGAGAGAGAACGATAAACCAAGTGCTCAACATAGCCGGTTTTTGAAGATGTTCAAACAACTCCGTTTAGAGATTGGATTGAAAGATGCTCTCGTCGAAATGCCAAAGTTCAACAAATGGTTAAGCTCATTGCTAAGGAACAAAGAGAAGCTCGAGGAGATCGCCATCACAACTGTGAATGTTGAAAAACCCCCCCCCCCCCCCCCCCCCCCCCCAATATATTATTGAAATTATATAAATATTTTATTTTAAATAATATCCCCCCCCCCCCCCCCCCCCCCCCCCCCCCCCCCCCCTATTATTTTTTTCCTGATGTTCTGCTATCATCATGAACAAAGTCCCCGAGAAGCTCGAAGATCCGGGAAAATTTCTTATCCCATGTGCTTTACAAGAACTCAATAGGACTAGTGCTTTAGCCGATTCAGGAGCTAGCAGTAATCTTTTACCTCATTATATCTACAAGAAACTTCGGCTCGAAGCTTTGAATCCTAATCGCTTATGACATCGAGCTTGCCAATCATTCCAATTACATCACCGATGGGCATAGCGAGGATGTTGTAGTTAGAGTCGATGGTTTCACTTTTCTGTGGTGGTTAATTTTGAACCCGACCCGAGAGTGCCTATTATTCTAGGAAGACCTTTCCTTCGCACTGCGAAACCTCTCATTGATTTGTACGAAGAAACATTGACTTTAAGGGTAGGAAAGGAAGAACTTGTTTATTATGCTGATAAATTTGAGAAAAACAAAAGTAAGCATTTTGTTCACGCCATTTCTGTCATCGATTTCTCAAAAGATGATCCGTTTAGTTTGGCAGTTCACATAACTCATTCTGATGGTCTTCTCCTAGTTCTTCTCGGTGAAGACGAGTGTATTTTGAGGAAGTTCACGATGAACTTGCTCCTCTTGATTCGTTACCACTGGGTAATGATGATTCAACTCTTAAGAAGGACTTGCATGAAGATAATTTTCAAGTTTATTCAAATCCTCTTTTTGAATTTGATGACAATTTCAAATCTAGCTCCATAAATCCTCTTTTTGATGAAATGAGAAAAATGTCGAGATCAAAATTCCAACGTTTCCGATGAAGCAGTTATTTACTCACAATCTGTTAATCCGATAAGGTTGAAGAGTTTTGCTCTTGTAAGACAATAATGATATAGATCGATGATTTTCTAGTATGGAGTGTCTTTTAATTGGAGGGGCAGGGGGGGGGGGGGGGAAAGGTTATTTCGATTCAGAAGGAGATGTAACTTTTCTTGATAATCTGCTTAGTGATGATACTACCCATAATCTCGCTTCCAAGTGATTTCCGATCATGAGCCAGAGCTAGATTGAATATTCCAATTACTTTTTCTTTTTTTTTTGTTTTATCCCAACGGAGTAATCCTCTTCACCATGAGTTCGCGGTGAACCCTTTAACAATTCCTGCAATGAATGATCATGAATTGAGGATTTTTTTAGTCTGGTGCAGTGGCTTTATGAAATTTTACAACTTCCTAGGGAAAATGTCATCAAAATTCAGTTCTCGAGTCTTTCCATTATCTCCTATCCCCGTTGTGGATAGTGAGCCATCAAGAAGAGATCGATATTCTCCTTGTCCAGATGATTTAATTCCGCCTGTGTTGAGGATGCTGATTCGAAGGATGATGTTAATGAGTCACCTTTACCTTGTATCACCAAGATGATCGTCAATTCCTCGACTCCACCGGAAACCTTCGGATTTTAGAAATGTTTTGAACCAAAGCGGGTGGTATTGATAATCAAAGAAGTTTAAGGGTGTTTCTAAATCTCATGATTTTATGACCGGTATTTTACCCACCATTCCTACCCTTGTTTCAGATTTGATCTTCATTTCCTCATTTGTCTCCTTCGAGAATGAAGACACCATTTTCGACCCCGACATCTCCACTTAGAGTCGGTGGCCTCTCTCGATTGGGTAGAACTATTCAGTTTATACTTTAATGTTTGTCCAAACATTAATGAAAGCCCGATTGAGATCTTCTCTTCCATTTGCTCTCCCTAAGGACAAATTAATTCAGGGATCGAGTCGAGCTTGCGACTCGGTGATAAAAAACAAGCCGCTTCATGGGAGTTCACCCCATGCTTATCCTTTCTTTGTCTCTTTACATATTTTCTTAAACTAATGTGTGTGTGTGAGAGGGCTTGTACTCTTTCCGTTTTTTCGATGTTTGTTGCTTGTTTGTTGAGATTTTTTTAGGTCGAACCACAAATTCTTTGAAGCCTCTGTGATGGTTGATGTGTCCGTTCGACTCGAGCTTCTATCCTTTGTGTGCAAATTAGTTTGGGGCGATCCATATCACTTTCATCCATTATTGGATTAACGTATTATCTTTGCATACCTCATTAAAACGGCTTGATTTTCATAGAAAACCCGACTTTTAAAAAATTGAGGACAATGTTTCGTTTAGTTTTGGAAGGGAATCTATCGATTTGATGTTGCTTTAGCTTATTGTTTTGTTTCTCAAGTACCGTTTCCTACAAAATAATAGCAAAAATTTAAAAACGAAGCCAAGGCAATTACAACTCGTAGTGGTGTTAATTACAATGGACCTCTGATTCCACCACCGGTGGTGGAAAAGGAAAGTAAGGCGACAAAGGATACGGAGCTACCGAGCACCGAAGACATCCAACTTCCTCCATTGGTCCAAGAACAAACCAAAGACAAAGAACCAAACCTAATTTGCCTTACCCATCGAGACTCAACAAACAAAAGATTCATGAAAAAGATGACATTCTTTCTTCAAAGTTTATGGAAATCTTTTGAAACCTTAATTTTGAGATTAGTTTTACGGATGCTCTCATAACCAAAACGCCGTTGAATGAAAATTGTAGTGCGGTTGTCCTAAAAAAGCTTCCAGAAAAGCTAGGTGACCCCGGTCGATTTCTCATTCCATGTGATTTTTCGGAGTTCGATAGTTACTTAGCCCTTGCCGATTTAGGTGCTAGTATCAATCTCATGCCTTTATCCATTTGGAAAAAGCTTCAACTCCCGGGCCTAACTGAAACAAAAATGGTTTTAGAATTAGCCGACCGTACAATTTCCAAACCAACCGGTGTAGCCGAGAACGTTTTTGTCAAAGTAGGGAAGTTTTACTTTCCCGCCGATTTTGTTGTTCTTGATTTTATAGCCGATCCTCGAGTACCGTTGATACTCGGGCGACCTTTTCTTAGGACGGCTCATGCTTTAATCGATGTTTACGAAGGAGAGATTACTCTTAGGAATGATGATCAATCTTTAACCCTTAAATGTGGTGATGCACCTTCCATTTCATACAACAATCTCGAATCATTGAAGAAAGTTGATCTAATTGATGCTGCTTGTGAAATTTATTCACAAGAAGTACTTGGATTTTCCGATTCCGTTGCTTACAACAATCCTTCTCCGTACTACGATCCTGTATAGCAATCTGTGATGGAACCAGTTTCGCCAGTTTTCAATGATTACGTACTATTTGATCCCGAGGGTGACATTCTTATTCTCAATGCACTTCTCAAACAGTGATCCATTACCTCTACCAGGACCAAGGGAGATTACTCCACGGAATTCAAAAAAGATCTTAAAGTTGTTGAAACACAAGGAAATCTTCACTCGACCAAAAGGATGGAAATTCCCGAAGTAGACTTAAAGAGTTACTTCCGCATCTCGAGTATGCATTTTAGAGGAAAATAACAAAACTTCCAGTCATAATTTCAAGTTTGAGCCAAGGATGAAACAGGGAACTCACTATTAAAGTTCTAAAAAACAAAAAACAAGCCATTGCTTGGAAACTTTCTAATATCCGAGGCATAGATCCGAAGTTTTGCTCTCACAAAATCCTTTTAGCAGATGATTGACGAACCCTCAGCCAACATATGACAGGAGGGTTAAACCCTAAAATCCACGACGTCATCAAGAAAGAGTAGAAAAACTTTCTTGACGCTTTTTAGGATAGAGATGATTTTTCCGATCTCGGATAGTCCATTGGGTTAGTCCAGTCCAGTGTGTTCCTAAAAAAGGTGGTCATATGACCATTGTCAAGAACGAAGGAAAATGAGTTGGTGCCTACAGCCCACCTAACCATCATCTTCTCCCATTTTCAACAACTTTATTCCTAATTTGTCACGGGTGGAGAGTTTGCATCGACTATCGAAAGTTAAACGAAGCAGCAACTTATAATAGACAATTTCCGTTACCATTCATGGACCAAAATGCTAGAACGTTTTAGCCTGAGGCATCGAATTTTCATTGTTTCTTAGATGGTTTTTTAGGGTATTTTAATTCTCAATTGACCCTAAAGATCAAGAGAAAACTACTTTCACGTGCCCATACGGAACTTTCGCCGTACCGTTCGTATGCCCCATCGGTTTGTGCTATGCACCCCGGAACTTTCAAAGTTGTTTACGATGGGCCATTTTTCACGACATGATAGAAACCACGATTGGAAATAGTTATTTTGGACGATTTATTTTTCAGTTTTCAGAGATTCTTTTTTCTCGTGTCTTGCCAATTAGACAAATGCTTCAAACGGTGTGAAGACACAATTAGCATAAATTGGGAAGAAGAGCCATTTCATGGTTTCAAAGAAGGCCATTAAGTATTTAGTAATAAGATCTCTAGAAAAGGAATTGAAGTCATCTAAGGCAAAGTTGATGTATTTCAAAAACTTCCTCACCCAACGACCGTTCAAAGGAATCAGAAGTTTTCTCGGGACATGCTGGAGTCTATCAGAGATTTATCAGACTTTCCAAAATCCTCTACCCATGACCCATCTCTTAGAGAAGAACACTCCTTTCATTTTCTCGGAAGATTGCATTCTAGCCTTTCAAACATTAAAAAAGAAGTTAACCGAAGCTCCGATTCTCATTGCTCCAAATTGGGACCAACCTTTTGAAATCATGTGCGATGCAATGTGATTATGCAATAGGTGCGGTCCCTGGACAAAAGAATGAGAAAGCTATTTCGACCAATTCATTACGGCTAGCAGGACAAATGGACCCGAAGCAGAATCAAATTACACAACAACGGAAAAAGAGATGCTTGCAGTTGTTTACGCGTTTGAGAAGTTTCGATCATATCTAATCATGAACAAGAGTGTTGTTTACACGGACCACTTCGCATTGAAATATCTTTTCAACAAGAAAGACGCCAAAGCAAGATTACTTAGATGGATCTTACTTCTTCAAGAATTTGATTTTTCAGTAATTGATACCAAGGGAGCTGAAAACTATGCAGCCGATCACCTCTCACGTCTTGAAAACCCGTATGAGAATGTTTTTGATCCTAAAGAGATTAATGAAACTTTTCCTCTTGAAACATTGAATATGGTGACTTCTTATGATGGCCAAAATACCCCGTGGTTTGCCGATATAGCAAACTACAACGCGGGGAATTTTCTAGTCAAAGGAATGATGAGTCAACAAAAGAAAATGTTTTTCAAAGACATAAAGCATTACTTTTGGGATGATCCATATCTCTTTCGTACATATGCGGACCAAATCATCCGTAGATGTGTATTTGGCCAAGAAGCTCTTGAAATCTTCATGGCTTGCCTTGAAGGACCCACCGGGGGCCATCACAGCTCGGAAAGTATTTGACGCCAGATTCTTTTGCCCTACAATTTATTAGGATGCTTACAAATTGATCAAATCTTGTGATGCATGTCAAAGACAAGGCAAAATCTCTCAACGTGATGACATGCCTCAAAATGCAATCTAAGTTTGTGAAATTTTTGATGTATGGGGTATCGATTTTATGGGACCTTTTCTGTCATCTAGAAGAAACAAATATATTCTAGTAGCCGTCGATTACCTTTCCAAATGGGTTGAAGCAAAGGCGCTCCCCACCAACGATGCTAGAGTAGTTGTTAAGTTCTTAAAATCCCTTTTCTCCCGATTCGGTGCTCCTAGAGCAATCATAAGCGATCGAGGGACCCATTTTTGTAACGATAAGTTTGCAAGAGTCATGTCAAAATATGGTGTCACCCATCGTCTTTCGACTCCTTACCACCCTCAAACGAGTGGTCAAGTTGAAGTCACGAATCGAGGTCTCAAAAGAATTTTAGAGAGGACGGTAGGAGAAAACCGTGCCTCATGGTCCGACAAACTAGATGATGCATTATGGGCTTTTAGGACCGCTTACAAAACTCCAATTGGATGCACTCCGTACAAGTTAGTCTATGGAAAAGCGTGTCACTTACCCGTCGAACTAGAACACAAAGCATATTGGGCTCTTAAGCATGCCAACTTCGATTTAAAGACCGCGGGCGATCATCGAAAGCTCCAACTCAATGAACTTAGCGAGCTTCGTGATCAAGCTTATGAGAATTCGCTAATCTACAAGGAGAAGACAAAGAAACTACACGATTCCAAGATAAAGAACCGAATCTTCAATGTTGGTGATCAAGTCTTGCTTTTCAACTCCCGATTAAAGATTTTCTCTGGAAAGCTCAAGTCCCGATGGTCCAGACCTTTCACAATCACCGAAGTTTATCCTTATGGCACTGCCAAGTTATCTCATGCCGATGGTTCTAATTTCAAAGTCAACTGCCACCGTTTGAAGCATTACTATGGAGGGTACACCATCGTTGGTATCCCGGATCTTAGACTTTCCCTAAGGGACAAATTAAATTCAGGGATAGAGTCATGCTTGTGAATTGGTTGATCAAAAACAAGCCGCTTCATGAGAGTTCACCCCATGCTTATCTTCTCTATCTTCTTTCTATTTTCTTATCTAATGTGTTGTGTTGAGAGAGGCTTGTTCTCTTTCCGATTTATTGATGTTTGTTTCTTGTTTGTTGTGATTTTTGTAGGATCGAACCAACAAATTCTATGAAGCCTCTCGTGTCTGGTTGATTTGTCCCGTTCTACTCGAGCTTCTCATCCTTTGTGTGAAATTAGTTTGGGGAAATCCAATATCCTTTCATCTTATCGATTCACGTTTATCTTTGCATAATTCATAAACGGCTTAGATTTTCGTAGATACCTGACTTTAAACATTGAGGACAATGTTTCATTTTAGTTTAGGGAAGGGAATCTATCGATTTGATGTTGCTTGCTTATTGTTTTGTTCTCACGTACCCGTTTTCCTACAAAAATAGCAAAAATTTTAAATTTTTAAGTTCTTATTTGTAAAAAAAACAAGTGTTAAGACATAAATGTAGGTTTTCCGTTGGTAAGAATAAAAAGTAATTTTTGACCCGATCGTACGTGTAGTGTTCTAGCTTTCTCCCTTAGCAATTAATGATGATAGTTTGTGCTAGTCTCATTTAGACTTTAAACATGCTAGACTTGACTTCATTAGTAAATGAAAACTTGTGCTAATCTCAAGTAGATTTTAAATATGCCGAGTTGGAATTTATATAGGCTAAGTGTTCGCGAATTTTTTTTCTTAGAGATTTTAAATTGCGAAGAATAAGAAATGATAGTGTTATCTCTTTTTTTTTTTTTTTTTTTTTTTTTTTTTTTTTTGTTATTTATAAGTCATGACATTAAACGGAGAATAGTTGGTTTTCTTTCAAGCTCATATATATTAATTGTGGCTTTTTCTCCCATTAGCTTGTTTCACCTCTATCTATATAAATGTTTAATAAATAGAGTTGTATGGTTTTTTGGTTAATTATTAGCTAATAGAAGTTTTCTTTAGTTCCTTTGTGATTAGGATGAGTACACATCAGGAATACTTAATTTGGCATACTATATGTATCATATAAAGAAATATTTTGCTTATTCCTTTAAAGGCCTTAGGGTATAGGGTTAAGTTGGAATTTCAATAATAATCTGTGACTGTTAAAAGTTTGAGGGTATCTTGCCGGCTCACAACCGATGTTACAGCCTTCTAAAAGGTCGAGGAAGTTACCGAAGTCGAAATATGTTTGCTACATCTTATCGGAGGCGTGGCCGATGTTGTAGCCTTCTAAAGGACTGAGGTATAATAATGTTGCTTAATTTTTGTCTTACTTTGTGCCTTAAAGAGCCTAAGGGTATATGGTGCAAATAAGATTGGTCCATTCATGTCTTATTGAGCCTTAGGGTATATGACCATGAATGTTGCCTTGCTTAAGTAGTCCTATGAAAGCCAAATTTTGGTTGCCTCGGTGTGGACTTTAATATTTGATGAAATTGATATTTTGAAATGGGCTAAGAGCTAATTATTGCGTTCTTCAACAGTTACGCTTTATTTTTTGGAATTAATAAAAATATCGAATCATGTCTTAAAGAGCCATTTGGGTATATGACTTAGTAAATCTTGAGATTAATAGTAGGATTTGCGGGAGGAAAAGTAAGTACACAATTAGTATTTTATAAGTAGTGTTAGTTCTTGGGACTTGTAATTGACAATGATCTGTTTTTCAAGCTTTGCATGGGGAAAAGTAAAAAATGGGGATGATGAAGTTATCTTTTTTAGACACATAATTGTGATTTTTGTTCTATGATCAAAAGTTACCAATGAGTAATAATTAAAACATATACATTATGTCAACACAAATAAGTTGTAGTAGATAGTTACTTATCTAGAAAAATATAAAAGAGAAAAATCTTTGAAAATGGGAAATCGGGTGTTTTATAACTTGTGATCTCTTAACTCTCTCAACAAAAATCTTTGCTACTTTTCAAAGGTTTAGTTTAGGGAAGTTTCGAGGTATTTGGTTATAAGGCATGTGATATTGCGTGAGGACACACAATGGTTTAGTTTGGGGAATTTTGATAAGTGTAGAATACACATATCCGTTTGTACCTAAAATAACCCAATTAAACCCAAAACAGACCAAAAATGGCAAAAATATGCTTGTATTTGTGTTTTGTGTGTGCAGGTATGGATATATCAAAAATCGCATGAAAACCGTCAAAAACGAGCAAGAACGGACACGAGAATCAGAAGAGTACAAAAAAGAAGCCAAAGAATCACAGCCGAAGCCAGAAAAGTCAAGCCTCAGTCAAATCATGGTCAACAAAAGTCAACAAGACCTAAAATATTCACCACTTTAAGAACCTAAACTTCAGAATAAATTCATAAATGTCATATATCTACTAAATGGGCCTTACCCGGATCCTTAAGCCCAAAACCCTAGCCTATTTCCCTTTTCATAAACCATAAGGGCTAGTTTTGCAATTTCTAAAACCTAATTATAACTAGAAAAGGAGGAATCAAAAGAGAGGGGCCAATTGTGTTAATGATTCAAAGTTTAAACTAATATTACCCAATTCAGTTATAATTTGGGCGCCAAAAGTGAGCACTATTCACCGTCTTCTTTGTTTCACCAACAGTCAAAATCAAGGGGCAAATGGAAATCAAAGGGTGCGTTAGTCAATTCAAGAGAAGTACAATGAAATGGCAGGGTCAAATGGGTCAAATCAAAGCATCTCTTAACCTCTCTCAAGTTCAAAGCCACGTAGCAATAGTGAAAGCACAAATATATGTGGGTTTTGCACTAAACTCACTCACAAAGGAAGCACAAGCTGTCACATCAAGGAATGACAGCTTGGCAATCCTGAGGTGCACACAAATGATCCAACGGCTTACAATAGCCCTCAAATGATTGAAGAAATGATTGGCTGAGATTAAAAGATTGGAGAGCAAGGCAAGAGGGTCTGGAAGCTTCACCAAATGGCTATAAATAGTGTAACAATCCGTATTTTTGATCAATGAACGACGTCATTAAATTCACTATTTATTTTTTTCTCTCTCGTGCGCGTTTACTTTAATTCTCATCACATAATTAAATCGCGTAAGCTAAAAACTTTCACTTAACGAATAAAACAAGAGAAATATGATTTTTATACACTATTTTCTGACATGAATAGTGTTGGTTCGTTTTTAATAAAACTTTTGGCAAAACATTTTTAGAATCATTTATATAATATTTATATGAGTTTTAAATTTATAAATATTATTTTACGAGACGATTGACCCACTTAAACGATAACATTTTACCAACGATATAAACATTATTTTATTTTTGTTGAAAGTAATAATCACCTCTTTATATTTTATTTTTGTCGGTTACGTAAAACGTATACGTTTCGCGATAAGAATTACGTGTAGGACACTCCGGAACAAAAAATCTTTTTACGCTTCTTCAAATACCCTATTATACCCAATACATAAATTTTACTCAAAATAATCTTATCTACATCGATATATGCCGAAATTCTTGCATTATACACAAGTATTATATCAAACTCATCCATTTGGTCAAACCTACACCATACCTCATTAACCTACACCATACTCATTATGGCACACCATACCTAGCTTACCTTGGACCATGCTTTGACTCCTAGACCATACCTTGGACCATACTTGCAATCTATACATAAGAGAGCTAGCATTTACATGTTAAACACTTAACAAAAATCAAGTATACTCCCTCTATCACTCATATAAGCTCACGGCAAGAGCAAGCACCAAACCAAATCCATAGCAATTTTTATACAACACTTACACTTCTATACACCATCTATCCCTAAGTCTTTCTAGGGTGTTTTATCATTGTATCACCATTTAAAGTTAATAATCAAGAAAAGGAAGCTAGGGTTTTTGTTAAGAAAATAAGGGTTTTCTTAAGTGCAAGCTTGGGTTTTAAGGCTAAACACGGGTTTAGCATTTGTTTCTCATCATCATCATACCTCATAAGGTCCATTTAAACTCTTTATGTTGCTATAACTTTCATTATTATGCATATGATATTTCTATTTAGCTTATATCACCATTTAGGATTTTATCATGAAAATGAGATTTAAACTTGAAATGATCATATGGATTACTTTTATATATGTTGTGATATTACATATATCATGTTAAAAATAATGATAAAATATTGTATCATGTTGATTTGGTGTAAACATGATTATGGGATAATTAGGGTTTTTATAGTTTCTTAATATGTTTCAAGTTAAAGAAATACATAAGACAAGTTAAGATTGATTATGGACTTTTAATCATGTTATTAGAACACTAAAATAAAGTTATGTTGGAAGAAATACACTTGTACACTTATAGTTTATATGTAAAAGTGGAAAAGTATGAAAACAAAGATATATATAGTTATTAACAAAAATAATCCAACTTTTTTCTGTCCAAATTCGTGGATAAGACTTATCCATTTTATATTTTTATAAGATAATACATTTCACGACGATTCCGAAAAGGTAAGAAACTTGTTAAACGGATTAATAACGAAAAAGTTACGTTAAAAACGAGTTATACGTTAATAAACGAAGTTGTAAATAATTTTTTTATAAAAACATTTTATAAAAATTATAAACAGCAAGTGATGATATTTTTAACAAATTATACATATTTTTAGGATTCCAAAATGATAAGAATCGTAATTTTTCAATTAATAACGAACGAGTTATGAATTTCGCAAGTTTACGACAATTAATACTTTTTATAAAAACTTTTTTTATAAAAGTTACTATTCATGGACAGAAAGTTTATTTTTATAAACCTCATAAAATTATAGAAACTTTCAAAAAACTCGAGAAAGGTCCTCGAAAGAATCTTTATAACGGAGCTATAACGAATAAAATTACGACGTTTACGTTTTAAGTCAATTAAATCGTTGAAATATATATATAAGTCTGATGTGAACCAGTAATTTTTTCTGTTACACCAGTTAGGTCCGAAAATTTCGAATATGTCAATGTTTTGATAACTCGTCTTGCTACGAATTGTTGGAAAAGAAACGCGTGTACCGGGTTAAAAAACGCGAAAGTTACGCCTGTCAAATTTTACTAAAACGATAATTATAAAAGTTTTAACTTCTTAAACCACAATTTTACCAATACATTAGTTGGTGATTGAGCTTATATAGAATATTTTGATGGTTTTCATAAGTACTATATTTTACTTGGGGAGTGTCATAATGAGGACTCTTCGGGATGGGCGTATCGACGGAGTTATTGGATTTACGATTTAAAGTGTCATAACTCCTCGATACGTCGTGTAATGACCTCTTAGTCTTGATAGACCGACACGATAGTACGATGTAACACTATAAGTTTTTATTTCAAGTACTCGGTACTTATTCGTAAATATTGGTTTGGTTGCTTCGGATTCTTCGTGGGAGCATTTTTTCTATTGTGATATAACATTGTTGATGTTACATTCACTCAAGGTGAGTTTCTTAGCCCCTTATTTTACTTATTTTTAAACTATTTTGGGGGAGGAATACTTGCTTCTTTTACAAACTCATATATTTTACTTAGTACAATTACATTTCGATACTTTGTGAGTTCATTGTCTCGCATTTCATCTTTTTAATGTTTACATAAAAACCCGCGAGGGAAATACATGCTCTTTACATATCGTATATTTTATTACAGTACAATTACCTTTCTATACTTGTAAGTTATAGCCCCCTTTTTTACTTTTGTTTTACAAAAATCTACGGGGTGAATTACATTGCTTGTTTTACTATTGGACACAAGTGTTTTTCAAAAGTGTATGCTTATCAGATTCACTGCCTGCTTTTTTAATGTCTAAGGTTACCTTATTGCCGGAGTCCCTATTTTCATTGAACCGTAATTGTATTATAGTGGTGCGTGGATAGATCTATCGGGACTAACAATCCCCACCTTGAATTTCTGGTCACAAGTTGACCATGGTGCATTTAACATTGAGAATAACTTGTAGGTTGTTTTGGCAGACACCCTACCCACTTGGGGCAAAAACAGTTAAGGCTTCGGGGTCATGAGCTTAGTGCAATAATACCTGTTATATACTTAGACTTGATGAATGTGTTTCTCTTGTCTACATTACTTGTTTTGGACTTCGGAATATGTACTTAGTCCACCATTACTTCGATCTTGTGGTCCACTTTTAAATACTTCTTGATTTACTGAATCACTACTTGGATTTCGGATGGATTTCGGAAATAACACTTTTAAATGTTGTAACGCTACTTTTCTTCTGAAATATTTCTTAAATTATTTCAATACCGCTTTTTACTTAAACCTATGAATTCACCAACATTATTGTTGACGTTTTAGCATGTATTTTCAGGTTACTATTTTGCTAGTGGAGCATTGGGAGCATTCGAGTCGCGCGGATATATATATTTTTGAAGGCTTAATAACTTGAGTACTATTTGACAAATGTTTTGACAATGTTTTCTAATACATTATAAATGGAACCTGTGTAACTCTGACATTTTTACTAAATTGAATGTGACATTTTATAAAACGTCTCTTTTGAGGTCGTTTTCTGTGACATTGTGTTTTGTGCCCTGAAGTAGCACCCCATTGTTACCATTCCGCTGCGACCAGATTTTGGGGGTGTTACAGTTATTCCTCAACGATTTATGAAATTGAGACCACGTTTGTTGTTCGGAAAATAATTTGAATTGGTAACAAAGATTGATTTGATTATCTATTTCTACGAATTAAAAACAATTAAAATAAGCAATTGATAATAATTAATCATGAAAACAAATAACGGGAAATCAAACTTTAACTAAAAACGCAAAACGGAAACCCTAAATGGCAGTTAAAAACCCTAAATTTCCAAAATTGAACCTAAAATGAATTTTTCTTTTTAAATAGACTCTAATTGACTAAAAAGTAATTTTAAAGAAAACTAGAACAAAAACGAAATTGAAATGAGCTTAAAAACACGAAAAATGTAATCTGGAACGAATCTCGTTCTTTAAAAAATGAAATTTTGCAAATTAAACCCTACGAAAGCATAACTAATTTTCCTAGAAATTTTACGATAACAGAATTTTATTTTTTTAAAGAATTATATTTTCTTGATTATTTTTCTATTTTGAATGATTTTTTAAAGTTTTTAATAAAAATAAATGTTTAAAAATACTAAACTAATTATAAAAATTCTGAAAAAATTATGGAAAATAGCTTGAAATAAAAGGGACCTATGAAAAATAAGCTTGGTTACACAGCTTATCGAATAAGCTATGTAATAAGCTTAAAACAGCTTATAAGCTAAATAGGGAAAAACGTATACAAGTATTAAATTTTGTAAACTTAGAATGAAAAAGACCCCAGGGCACGTTGGTAGTGAGTGTGTGTGTTGTGTTGCTATAAAGGTTGAGGGTGTTGAGGTCGGGGGTTCGAGCCTTGCTCACCCCCGATTTCCACCTTCCCTTTTTTTTATTTTTGAAAACTTATAAAAGCAAAGTTTTAGAAAAGCTAAAAATAAGCACTTTTAATAAAAGAAACTTTTTATGAAAAGCACTAAATAAGCTGTAAAACAGCTTAAAAGACAGAAAAATGACTAAAACTAATTTTTTTTTTGCTTTTTCAAAATTAAGTAAGCTAGAAAAGCTGAAATAAGCTAGGAAAGGACAAAATAAGCTACTAGCCACTAATTTCTCTACTAATAAGCTAGACTAAACTAAAAATCAGCACAAAGAAAGGCAATAAGCCGATTAAGCACTTTGAACAAATTAGCAAAACAAATAGCCATAAAGGACTTTTTGAGCTTAAATTTAAGTCCTCTAACAGAACTTAATGAAGATTAGCTTAACACCTACTTAAAGCTCAGCTAATAAGCTTCTTAGAATTGCAAACCAAATTCATTTTGAAAAACAGATAAGCAAAGAAAAAGCACTATGAAAAAGCTACAGACTACTCTTGATATTTTTGGATTTTTAATGAAAAAGCTAATAAGCTAATCCTACTGATTTAATAAGCTAATGACATCTTAATCCTAATCTATTTAACTAGTTAAGACAGAAATTAAACTAAAATTTAAGGAAATAAGCTAATAGGTTCTATTAAGCACTTAACTAAAACTTAGACCCAAACAGGCCCTGCAAAGACCTTTGAGCTTAATGGAACGATTGGCAAGCTCAAGTGTCATTCGAGTGGGAGTCAAAGCTTCAAGCTCAAGTTGCTTGTAGATAGAATGAGGTAAAAGGTTAATGCTAGCTCCGGAATCGACTAAAGCACTAGTTCTATCAAGCTCTTGTAAAGCACATGGGATAAGAAATTTTCCCGGATCTTCGAGCTTCTCGGGAACTTTGTTCATGATGATAGCGGAACATTCAGCATTCACGGTTGTAATGGCGATCTCCTCGAGTTTCTCTTTGTTCCTTAGCAATGAGCTTAACCATTTGTTAAACTTCGGCATTTCGACAAGAGCATCTTTCAATCCAATCTCTAAACGGAGTTGTTTGAACATCTTCAAGAACCGACTATGTTGAGCACTTGGTTTATCGTTCTCTCTCACTTTCATCCTCTTGGGGTATGGAAGTTTAGATTGATACGAATTAGGATTTGGAGAATTAGGGTCAATATTAACGATTTTCTTTGCTTTTGGTTTTGGAATTTCAATGAAAATGGAATCTTCTTCCCCCGGAAGTGGGACATGTGCGGTATTTTCCAAATTTAGATTTTGCACTTTTTCCGTTGACGTCTCCGAGTTTGTTCGGGTTCTTTTTGGGGAATTGAAATAACGGGTGTAGGAACAAGAGGAGTCGAAGGTTCTTCCAAAGTCTTACCGCTCCTTGTGGTGATAGCATTAATTTGCTGACGAGGGTTAGTCACGGTTTGACTTGGAAGAGTACCCGGTCTTGAAGTAAAGGCTAAAATTTTGAAATTATCACAAAGACTTGTTGTAACATTCCGTATTTAAAGGTCACTACTATTTCTAATCTCATAATTAATTTATAAATTTTAAACAAGTTACTTCATTTACATCTACACATTTTATTGAAATC
>BQNB010024215.1:46842-60976 GCA_026074375.1 Tanacetum coccineum
GTATAGTCTCACTCGTTTATTCACAATGGTGCATGCTAGTTGTCAAGTTTTGTTTGCATGCATGTACTTTTTAGCTAGAGGTCATCATCTCTTTGGAAGGTTTAGATCTTGAGTCAATTTTTATGTCCTCAACAAACTTTGCATAAAGGATAAGGATCCTCTCATGTTCACTTTGAACATGAGAGGGTAAAGTTAGTGTTATGTGAAGGAAAAAATTA
This sequence comes from Tanacetum coccineum, assembly GCA_026074375.1. Lineage (NCBI taxonomy): Eukaryota > Viridiplantae > Streptophyta > Magnoliopsida > Asterales > Asteraceae > Tanacetum > Tanacetum coccineum. Next base: position 47,061 of record BQNB010024215.1, read on the forward strand.
TATTGTTTATAAAGTTAAGGCCTCACAATATATAATATATTTTTTTTACTCACATAACATTAACTTTACCCTCTCATGTTCAAAGTGAACATGAGAGGATCTTTTTCCTTGCATAAAAGTGGTTTTTTTAATATTTACCGTTTCAGATTATCTTGATTCGTTCATGTATTTGTTCATTTTAAGCTCGTGACATGCATGTACTATTCGTTCATGTATCTTATTCTTTAAAAACACCCATATTTGTCGATACCATAAACCATGTCTGTTGGTACAAATGTGTGATGGGGTGTGAGATGGGCTCAAGTTGCTTGTTGGGTTGGACCTCCAAAATGCCTATGAGAGATAAATTCATGTACAAGTAAAGGTAAACCGTTAGCTTTACAGTGGGAGCGGACCCTACGATTAGACTCCGACGTGAGAGTAAGAAAACATGTTGTCAGAGGTATGTGTATGTATTAGGAAGAGTGAGAAAATCATACCATTTGGAGTGTCATAGGATTCCTTTTATATGCGAGTCTAGTACTAGGTTTTTCTAATATTTCGCTTATAATCGTAGTGGCCGGAGTGCGACCCTTGTCGGACAAAGGTCCACGGTTATCGTGACTGCGGACGCGGATTATCTTTCGCAGACGCTGACTAATCCGCTGCTGGTTTGCGGGAGCAGTCTGTGATTGCTCAGCATCCGTCTTGTTGTATTCGGGTCGTGGCCAGTGTGATCCTGGACTTAGTTCCGGCCTGTTGTGCTTGGCTCATAAATGGTATGGCTCAATCCCAAAGGCCTGCTATACCTATTATACGTCATCAAGTCCCCGAGTCTAGTATTTTTACTGCGTGCGACGTTTGTGCTGCGTGCGGTAAATATTGCTAGACTTTGGTCCTTTAGTGCCTCACCTCTTCCTTCTTCCATGACTGTTGGCTGCTCCGCGACTTTTCCTTAGCCAGTTAGGTAGGGTTTGTGAGACGTGTCCCTGACCTTTCGTTTTCTGACTGACGTGACTTGTAGTCAGTTATCTTTCTGTCATCACAATTTCTTTACTTTTAATCATATCCCTTCGTTTGTTTAGTGCGGTACACGTGTGCGCATCTTACCCGGGCTTGAATTAAATACACCAAGGGTATAAATACCCCCTTGATTTTGACTGTTACCTTTTCCTTTCTTTTACTACTTTCGTCATTGTTGTTATTTCCAAGCTTTCCATCTACTTTCTTTTCCACGCTAGTTATTTCTTCAAGATTTTTTAGGCTACCAGGTTAGGTTTTAACTCCGTATTTTCTTCTTACAATGAGTTCGATTTTTTACGTTAGATCTACCTTAACCCAAGCGGCTTTAGATGCGTTTTGTCAAAAGTACCATATACCTGATGTTGTGCATCCTAAATTACCTGCTCCTAATCAAAGTATTCATTATAGCCCCGCTGGTAAAATTGGTATATATACTAGGTTCTTTGAGTTTGCCAACTTCCGTATACCCCTTTCTCAGTTTCTTGTAGATGTTCTTGGGTATTTTCGTATCAATCTATCGCAGCTTTCCGTTATTGCTGCCGCTAAGGTCTCTCATTTTGAGATCTTATGCCGCGTTCACGGTTATGTCTCAACCGTTGGGTTGTTCCGTAGGTTTTATGTAAACTCTAAAAACAAAGGTTGAATGTCTTTTAGCAAACGTTCTGATTCTGCCCCAGTTTGTTACACCAAACCGCTAGATTCATTGAAACACTGGAATGATAGTTTCTTTTGGGTTGATGCCTCTCTTTTTCCGTTTTTCGTTCTGTGGCATACTAAGAAAATGGTGACGAGGGATCCTTCTCCCACCGCGGATGAGTTTAGTGTGGAAGCATGTGACTTCCTTGCCACTCATCAGGCTCCGTTTCAAAAATTTCCGGAATCGTTCTTATGCCTTGTTGGTATAAGTCATTATTATTAGTTAGATGGCAATGTTTATCCTACCTTTTTAACTGATGCCGGAGAAGGTGGGTGCCTTTTGTTTACATGGCTTCATTTGCTTTTCTATCACCGCCTCTAATTGCTTTTTGTTGTTTTTTTACACAGAGATGGATCTATTCGCTTTTATCCATCATGTGGACCCTACGAAGGTGCGTATTGGTGAGAGGCAGATTGAGGAGGGACAAGTTTCGTTGTTGGAATCCACTAAGGGTCGTGTTATCCCTTTGGCTGGGGTGGATGAGCAAGGAGATCATCATGATAATGTTATGGACATTGAGCCTCGTCTTAATGAGGAAAGTGGTGATGCTGCGGTGGCGGATCAAACTGAAGAGAGTGATCATGCTGTTCAAGATGAGGAGGTTAATATTGTTGTTGATGAGGAAGTTCAAGCTGCTGCTGTTGATAGGCCTAAAGGAACGATGAGGAAAAAGAAGGTTGTCGGTGGCGCTAGTGGTTCTAATCTTCCACCCAAAAAGTTAAGGGAAGACCATGACACCTCTGGTGATGCCAGTGCTAGTACGGCTGGGAAGTTCCTTGCTGCACTTCAAGGTTTACTTGACCACAGCATGTTAGCCGTTGAGGTTGGTGTTACGGCAGTGGCCATTGTACCTTTTGTTACTTCTTTTGTGGCCCTTACACTGGAGCGTGATGGCGGTGGGCGTACTGATTTCGTTTCTGGGCCTAATTTGGAAACTCGGCACCCAGTTGAGAGGTTTGTAATTTCCTCAGACTCTTCTCATCATTCTCGTACAAATGTTGAAGATTATGAGGTCACTTCTATTGTCAGGTCTTCCGCTCTGCCACCTCCTATAATGACTGTGGCCTTACAGTCACTGCTGTTGTCGGCACTTCTTCTGCTCCTGCTCTTGGGGCGGGTACTGAGCCAGTTCATGCAAGTATTTTTGCGGATTCCGCTTCTTCTAGCGCGGCCGGACCAGATACTGCTGGTCCTTCATACCCTCGCGGTACAAATATTTCTTCTGATAATTTTTATGTTTCTAAAGAGATGGACTCTGAGACTCTTCAACATATATATGTTCCTAAATGGAACGTGATTAATGATTCTGCTCATGATGATCTTGAGGTGTGTCGAAGTGTGATTGATCAGCTTGCCTCTCCCGGGTTCTTTTCTCAACTTTGTGGTATGAACTATGATCAATTATTCGATGAGTTTAATGTTAGGGCAGCACGCCAGACGTGCCTTAGTGCTGAAGTCAGGTTGCGGTCTGAACATAATTATAGGGAAAGGAAGAAGTTTGAGAGGAAGTGTCAAAGGAAAACCGATTTGTTAAAGGAAAAGGATGTTGAGATTGCAAGTTTGAAGGCTCAGTTGTCTCTAAAGAAAGCTGAGGCTACGGAAGCAATTCGTCTCCGTAGCCAGGTTTCCGTTGCTGAGACTGCAAAAGCCGCTCGGGTTGGTGAACTAAATAGTTTTTAAGAGCGGAACTCGGTTCTTGAGGAAGAGAAAGGTGTTCTTGATGGGAAGGTCGTGGCACTTGAGTCTGTGGCCGTTGCTAAAGAGACTGAGCTTACGTCCTTGACCACCCAAACTGCCAAGCTTACCCAAGACTTATCTAGTTTGCAGTTGATAGATGCTTAATTGTATATATTAAATACCCGGGATTTTGCCAAATAAAAGCCAGAAAATGCCAAAAGAATAGAAAAATGTGTGCTTTTGTGTTAAATGTGCAGGAAAGGATAAAAAGGACAAAAAGAAGCAAAATCAGTCAAAAACCGACAAAGAAACGGAAAAGTCAAGTCAAGAGTGAAGACGGGAAGCCAATGATCAAAGCCAAGGACCAATAGTGACAAGTGTGCAAAGTTTCAAAGGCCCATTTGGAGTTTTGAAGTTCAAGGACTTAATTTGCATTAAGTGGAAAGTTCATTATAAAAGGAAAAATGGAAGTTATGAAGAACAAGGGCCAAAGCTGTCAATTCCAAACCTCTTTTATACTTCATTTTGGACAGGAAGAAAGACAAGGACCATTGTTGCATATTCTCCAAACATTCATACACACAGGCGCGGGCTTATAACCTCTAACCACCATAACAGAATTTCCCGCCAAATCCAACAAACAACCCAATCACCAAATTTCCCACCCCCCGCTCCTCTATAACATTCAAGCTCGTTCATAAACCTCCTCCACATCAAAACGCCCACGTGTCAAGCCCTGATTGGTTCTAACACGTCATAAACATGATCAAACGGCCATAAATTTGAGAAAGATGATCAACGGCTGAGATTGAATGGAAGATTCAAGAATTCTTCATCCCTCTTCTTCAATCCTCTATAAATAGGACCTCTAGGTTTCATTTTTTTCGGTTGTTGTTTTTGTTTTTTGGGTTTTTGTTTTCAATTTTTTCAGTTTGAATTTTTCATCATTTGTTATAGTCAATATTTATTTCAAATGTCTTTAGACATCATCTTTAAGTACTTTGTTTACGTGTTATTTCCTCTAAGCGTTGTAACTGCTTTTCATGTTGAGTATAACAATTTAGCGTTTTCAAGATTAAGTGTTTCTTTGTTGTCAATTTTAAAGCCAATTTCATCCCAAATCTCTCATAACTCAATGGAGCTTATTCCTGTTTCATAAGCACAAGTTTATTTTATACATCCTTTTTTAGCATTCATTTACCTCAATTCACAATCCATTTAAAACAAAGAATGATCACTTGATGAATTAGTGTTCAATTTGGAAGCAACAAGGTTAAATAAGCTAAAATAAGCCTATTAAGCATAAAGCACGGTTTTAGAGGCAAGAGCCACTTAGGTTACGCTTTTTAAGCCACCACGACGTCTACAATAGTTTGGCTTTGGATTCCAGAACTGACAATAAACTCAGTTTTCAATTCTTAAGTCTCTAGTTTTAGCTAAATTTTAGCTTTAATCTTTTGTCTTATTTCAAATCAAAATTTTGTTTAATTGCACATTATATTCATTTTTGGTTTAGTCTAAATCTCTACTGTTTTAAAGTTTTCATTAGGTTAAATTTGTGTACCTTTGTTACTCCCCTTAAAAAACAGTCATATTAGTGTATTAAGCTAGCTAAGTACTAGCTTAATATACTTTAATAAGCTATAAAATTAATAGCTATAAATGCTTACAATATGTTTATGTATTAAGTATATTGGATATAAGGATTCAGCTGTTTTTAGTTTTGAAACCACTTTTAAGCTCCACTAAAGTTTAGGCATTTTCAATAAGGTGAGTGGTTTGATATCTAGGCTTGTTTGACTCAATAATCACAACTAGCTTTGCAATTTACATCATGAAGCTGATTAGGTCAGATAAACCAGGTTTAGAAACAGTTTTTAAAAAGTTAGATATATGAATTCCAAAGTTTAGAGTGTGATAAACTTGTATTTGCACCAGGGCAGCTTTTAGGTGTTTAGTGTTTTCAACTTTTAAAGATTTAAAGCTTAGTAGTTTTCCATTATGGCAAATAAAAGGGTTTTTAGCAGTACCTATGTAGTAGGATTAGAGGTTTAAAACCTCAAAGTTTAGTTTGCATTTTAAGTACATATACCAACTGCATCATCAAACAGCAGTTTATCCTTGCTGTTGCTTAGAACCTTTAAGCATTTTTTTAGCATTCATAGTTATGAGCTAGAATCCAGTTGTGAGCACCTAATTAGTTCTCTATACTTAAAAAAAGACATCATTAGTTATCATTTTAAGTAATATGTAATCCTAGCTTTATTTCCCCTGCAAAAGTAGAATCCCAGTCCTTTAGGTTCTTAGCTTATACTCTTGTTGATTTCTCATTTCTAATTGTCACTTTAGAGAACCTTTTATCTAGGTTAGTTTAATAATCATAGGAAGAAGGCTTCATATGTAAAATATCATCTTCAATAGTTTAGTAATTAAGCAGTTAGCTTATAGGTGAAAAGCATAATTCCGATATTAAGCCTGACCTTTCATTGTTCAATAGCAAAACACTTGTTAATCTTGTTTAACCTTAGCTTATTTCTTCTAGATTCCCTTAGTAACACATCACAGCAATAATTAGCTTCTTTTTTTTTTCTAATTTCCATCAAGTAAATAAGCCAAAATTTAAACCAAAAACTAAAAAGCCTAAAGCCCATTTTTTAAAGTAACATATGCAAATTGCTTATTTTCTAGCTTATCTAATTGTTAAAAGTTCAAGTTGCTTTTATTAAAGTTGTTAAGAATAAGCTCCTTAGCAACTTTGTAGTTTTAAGTTTTTGCTAATTCTCACTTTTTCAATAAGCAAAAATAAGCTAAATCGCGAGGTATGTTTTGTACATTTTCCATAGTTCAAGGTTAATCGTTTTCAATAGAGTTTAAATTCTAGAAAGTTTGCCCGCCTACCCTTGTCTTTCCCTTCTTACACTTTCTACCCTGTTCTTTCTAGGAAAATAAATAGTTTTAATAATTTTGATTTTAGTTTAATGAAAATTAGGTTTTAGTTTTAATTGGTCAAATTAGGTTTCAATTAGGCTATAAAATTTGGGGCTTTTTGTTCCATTCATTTTCTGCATCTTTTTAGTTTCTTAAAACCATTTTTCCATATTTTTCCAATTTGATTTGTATTTTCTAGGAATTAAAATAGACTTTAGTTAATTTCTTTTTCTTAGATAATTCATAAAAAATAGAAAAGTAGTTGAAAAATTAAAATTCTTTTTGCAAAAATTTTCTTTTTAAATATAGTATTTTTGAAAAATAAAAGTAAAATTTTAGTGATAATTTTTAGAAAAAGTTTATTTTTGTTAATTCGTTTTTCTTTAAAAATTCATAAAAAATTCAAAAATAGTTTAAAAATTCTAATTCTTTTTCCTAAAATTTTCTTTTAAAATTTGTGATTTTTAGGTATAAAATTTGTTAAAATTCGTGCCTTAGATTTTAAATTTCAGTTTTAGCTCGCGTTTCCACTTTTCGTGCATTTAAATTTCGATCTAGTTAATTGATTTTAATTCGTGCTATTATATTTTGTAGTGTAATCAATAATTCAAAAATCCTTTATCATTCTTAACTCGAATCCGAATTATTCCAAATTCTCAATTCACGATTTCGTTGGGACACGACCCGAGGAAAAGTACTTCCCGGATAAAAATATACAAATTGTGTTTTCTTTAGTGAGATTTTTACCTTATATTTCTCTTGTTTGAGAAGTATTTTGGAAAGAATTCTTACGGGATTAATACTATACGTATATAAATTTGTTTGCTTTACTACACATCAGCAGTTATCTTTTAATGAATTGAGTATTAAGGTTTCTTCTCTTGAATCTCAAAGGGATGGTTTGATTGACCAAGTGTCTTTGTTGGAGACTGCATGCTTTGTACTTCGTGACTAAGTGTCCGGTTATGAACTATTTAAGGAACATATTGAGGCGGTTCGGGATGAACAAATCAAAGTGCTTAGCGATAGTGTGGCGAAGTTGGACTCCGATCTTATGGGTATGGATGTTCATTTAGATGAGGAGTTTTATCCTTGTTTCCTGACCACCATAGCCGGCTGGAGGTGGATCATTAGCCGTGGCTTCAGACTTGCTGTTATGAAATGTCTCCAATCTCCGGAGTATGTTGCTGCTTTAGGGGCGGCTATTGGTCTTGCTATTGATAAAGGCATGCAGACCGGGCTGGTAGCGGGTATTGATCATGGAAAGGATGGAAGGGGTCTTGCTGAGGTTGCCGCCTATGATCCTTCTGTAAAAGAGAGGTACGTTTCCGCTCTTCTTGCTCTCCGTAACCTGGACTTCAACTTCCTTTCTCAATTGGAGTCGCAGAAGGATGCTAGTATTGCTGATATCATGGATTCTCTTCGTTTGGAGGGTCCTTCTGCTGAAACTCCGAAGGTCAGCCGGTTACAACCTGCGTATGAGCAGCTTCTATTGCCCATCCACCGGAAGGAGGACAATGTCGTTATTGGAGAAACTTCTTTATCTGACTCCTTGACGGTAGTCCATGATCGTGTTCAAAAGGTTAAAGAAGGTGCTTTGTCTCAACGTTTATCCATTTCTGAAGCCATGGGTCCACTTGTAGATCCTTAATCTTCTGAGAACTTAATTGGCGAGGCTAGTACCTCAGGAGTACCAGTATATGCTGCCACCACTACTGCTTTGTCCACTACTTTTGCTCATACAAGTTCCGTTCCACCTATATCCGTAACTGATTATGGCATGTTGTACACGGAAACTCAGCCTGAAGCTTCTTATTCCCCCAAGATCATCTTTAAACAAGAAACTTTGGAGACTTTGTCAGAGCAGCTCGTGACCATTTGAGCCTGCCCTTTATTGCGGTACTTCCTGTTTGTGGGGATATCATCCTATATTTTTCTACTGTTTGTACCGCGGTCATGTGTGACCTTTTTGATGCGGCTATTTGTACTTAGACGTGTTTTTGTAATGCTTTTATATGGCAGTTGGTTTTGTTGTAACTTTGAATAGTTTTATGTCCTATTACAGTGTTTATGTTGCTATCTTTTAATACCGTTGTTATACGTTTACGGTGATAGTCTTGGTTAAATATTTGTAGGTTATTCTCCCGTTACCGGGCTTGCAAAACCTCTTATGTACATGAGTTAATTGTTAGGCTGCTCATCCTTTTATTATGCAGGATAATAATTTTTATGGGGTCGTACCCCTTTACATGCGCGTCTTACCAACATACATAAATAACTTTACAAAGTAAACACATAGTACAAGTTTTTTTGTGAAGGTAGCTAGGCTTCACGTTTTATTTATTAAAATTATAAAAGGCATTACATAAGAGAAAGGAAATTCAAATATTTCCCCTTCCGCTGCAAAGCTCGCGTGGGTAGGGTTCTTACATTTCATGAACATAACACTTTTTTAGATTGCGGACGTTCCAAGTCCGCGGAAGGAGTTTTTCGTTGCGGTCCCTGAGCTTGTATGCTCCTTTGCCTAGTGCTTTCGTTACTTCATACGGTCCTTCCCACTTAGGGCCTAGCTTCCCTCCATCTTCTGCATGGCTGGCATCATTGCTTCGGTACACAAGATCTCCTGGCTTGAAGCTTGTGTTGCGAACCTTGGAGTTATAGTATTTTTCCATCTTTGCCTTGCTTATTGCCTCGCGGATTGCTGCTTGTTCCCTTTTCTCCTCTAAGAGATCCAAGTTAAGCTATAGGGCTTCCTCATTTTGTACCATGTCTATCTCTATGGTTCGCAGGGTGGGCATGCCAATTTCTGCTGGAATCATTGCTTTCGTTTCATAAGTCAAAGAGAACGGGGTGTCCCCGTTACTTGATTTGATCATGGTACGGTGCGCCCATAGGACGTGCGAGATTTCCTCCATCCAATCCTTGCTACCTTTATCCAATTGTGCCTTTACTCCTTCTCCCAAAATTTTGTTTGCTCGTTCCACCAAGCCGTTGGTTTGCGGATGCTTGACGGAGGCGAAGCGCTGGCGGATATTCAACTTTTTACACCAATCTTTGAATGGGTTATCTCTAAACTACTTTCCGTTGTCAGATATTATTTCCCCTTGTAAGCCGAACCTGCAAACTATGTTATCTCATAAGAATTTTTTAATTTGGTTGCCTGTGATAGTTGCAAAGGGTTTTGCTTCAATCCACTTTGTAAAGTAGTCCATTGCTACTATTAGGAATTTGACCTTACCGGGACCTTCTGGAAACGGTCTGGCTATGTCAGTTCCCCATTTATAAAATGGTCATGGAGATGTGATTGGAGTTAACTTCTGTTGCGGGTTCCTTGGCACAGGACGGTGAACTTGACACTCTTAGCATTCCCGTATCACTTTCCTTGCGTCTTTATGCATGGTTGGCCAGTAGTATCCTGTTCGTATAGCTTTGGCTACTACGAACCTTGGTCCGACGTGCATGCTACAAGATCATTCGTGGATTTCTCTTATAACATAGCTTGCTTGCAATGGTCCGACACACCATAGCCATAGTTTAAGAAAGGATTTCTTGTACAGAACTTCGTCAATCACAGCGTACCATCTTGACTTAAGCCAGACCGCTCTTGCATTTTTCCTTTCCACAGGGAGTGTTTCTTCCATGAGGTATTCATAGATTGGGGGTCATTAAAATATTTCCTTCTTCCTCCATGATTGCTAACACTTATGCTTCATTTATGGATTTTTTGTTGAGTTCTTCCACTAGGACCTACTTGGTTAGATGAGCAAAGCTGGTGGACACAATCTTGCTTAGAGCATCAGCCTTCTTATTTTCAATTCTGGGTACTTGCTTGATTGAGAATTTCTTGAAACAGCTGGCAAGCGTTTTTTACTTTCTCTAGGTACTTGTAGATGCATCAAATCACTTAACAAATAAACAAGAAAGAAAGTTTAGAGAAAGAAAGTGGGTTGTAACACTTAGAGAGAGAAAGGAAGGGAAAATGTATTAAGTGAAAGAACCAAATGAACAACTAACCCTCTCAAAGGTGTGGAGAGGGGTATTTATACCGTGGCATGGCCGGTCACACATAAGGATGACTTATGTCGACCTGGTTAGCTTGGTAAGTTTCCAAATATTACGCTACGAGCTATTCTATAATATATTGGTAGTGACCGCGTTTTTTCTCGATTTTTAACAATCTCCCCCTAAGGGAGGTCACTTCAATTTACAAAAACTTAAGCTCTACATTCTATTAATGTCTTCAATCTTTGAACGTAGTCTTGTTTTCATAATCTTTATCTTGTAAATCTTGATGTAGTAATCTTTTGACTTTTAGGCTTTAGCTTGTATCTTTATCTTGACTTGTATGTGATATTGAGCTTCTTGAGATCATCAACCACGCATAATCTCTTTTCTCCATCTTGTAATCTTTGCCTTCTTGTGATCTTGTGACTTTTAGACCGACATGCTCATACTTTTCTTGATTTTGAAAGCTTGTTGATGACGTACACTCCTCTCCGGTTCGAATGTCTCCCTTTCGAAGCCCGAATATGATCTTCTCCCGATTACAACCAATAACCTTTGAATAGTTTTGAGTGGCGTAAAACCACCTTCAGGATGGTTACCAGTATGGGAATCCACCACGCGACGCCCTACACCCTTCGCGGTGGGCCTTCGACGAAACTAGAGCGAAGGTCAGACAGTCAAACCCATGTTCTCCATCTCTATCAAGGTCTTCCCGCTAAAATAGAGATCGTGGTACACAACCCCAAGAATCACCCCTTAAATCAAAGGACACCCCCACGATCACCGGTCTTTGTGCTAAGCCTCGTCCCATCTCATTTTTACACCTATAAATAGATGGTAAGGGCTCCATGTATGGTTAGAACTCTTCACACACTTACTTACGCTATCATACTTTACCAAATACAAAGCACATACTTACCCTCACGCCGGAGGTGATTCGCAGGGACACCCCCTGCGCTTCACTTAACGTAGTGTTTTCATTTGTGTTGACACAGGTTATTCAAGGCTTGGCAACCCAGAAATCACTCAAAGAACTCTTCGATCTCATCGAAGCCTGATCGTGTCCATATTTGCACAATCAGTGGCGCCATCTGTGGGACCATAACAATTAGTCCCGTCCTAACCAAGTCAAATAACCTCAAAACCACTCTACCTACTTTTCCGGCATGACAAACAGAAGAGAAATGATGCCACCACCGGGTTTCTCAACACCACCTCAGATACCAAACAACACCACTAGTGAAGGACCACCTGTAACTACTACCGTGTTTGCCGCCACTACTCCTAAAAATATGCCATTTTCATATCATGCTTCCACTTTGACTAATCCTAACCCTACGATTAGCCCTGCCTTCGTGGAGGCAAATTATGAAATCCTTGAATCTCTCCTAAGAGAACGACGAAGGCAGATACATAATAAAGACCTCCGAACTGAACTCGAATACTTCAGTGAGGACTATGATGAAGAGCGAGAGATGAAACCAAGGCTTGAGTCCCGCAGGGAAGCTACTCCAACCCTTTGGCTAAGATCCCCTGTGGTTCGTAGACAAGGAGAAAGAGTTATGAGATTCGAGGAAGCACCAAACAAGGAAGGAAACAGGAGGGGAAGGAATGCCGAAGGTATTAGGCCTTCGGAGATTAAAGCAAGAGAGGGTGAAAATAGGGGGCTAATCTTCCCCCACTTTTGGCGGCTCACTTGGGAAGAAACGAAAACAATCAACCCCTACGACATCTTTAACCTCCGTACAGGGAGGCCACCAGCCTTCGACTAACATGGGGGGAAACCTCCCTCTTAATGGTATGCTTCTCTCGCACCATGCTCATCCTTTCATACCTAGTAGTTTGCATATTCCAACTATACTTGTGCCTATCCCTGTTAACCCCTACTCTCAACCATTTATGAACCTTGTCAATGGACAAGCTCTGAATTTCCCTTTCCAGACCCAGATTGGTAATCCCCCTGCTGGGGGCACCTACACCTATCATCCTCAAGGAGGGTATATACCACAGGCTTTTACCAACAATAGCGTACCTTCATACAATGGGCCTATGCATCCCACAGTTACTCCTTCGAGTAGCTACCCCTTCTATACGCAGCCCATGTATGCACCACCAAATATGCCTGTATACCCAAACCCTGCAGGATCCTTCGCAGACTCCGCAGGCTCCGTAACCCCTTTTGTTCGCTGGATCGAGGATTATCCTCTTCCGGACGGACCAAAAATGCCTTCCCATATTGGTTCTTACGATGGAAAAGGGGACCCAGATAATTTCTTGCACCTTTTTGAAGGGGCTATCCTCATGCAGAAATGGTTAATGCCCGTAGCCTGCCACATGTTCACATACACCCTCAAAGATTCCGCCCCCATATGGTGGAATAGTTAGAAAACAGGTAGCATCCTCAACTATAAGGATTTGAAGGCCAAGTTCCGGTCACATTTCAGTCAGCAAAATAAATTCACAAAGACACATTTGGCGGTTCACAACATCAAACAAAGAGAAGGCGAAAGCACTCGAGCCTTCATCACCAGATATACAGATGACACCTTGCAAATCCTGGGTTTACATGAAGAACAACGAATCTCTGGCTTCGTTCATGGTTTGAGAACACGAAGTTTGGTCGAACATCTCTCCATAGACCTTCCATCCACTTACAAAGGTCTAATGAAGAAAACTTACATGTGGGTTGAAGCAAGAGAGGTAGCCACTAATGGTGCCTCAAGTATTCGAAGAGACAGTTTTGAAAGGTCAAAGAAAAGTTCATGGGATAATAACAGAGGACAGAGAAACAAAGACAGATTTCCCCCCTGCTGGGGACCTAATCATGGTTTGCTCCCCATTCTGTCAAAAAGCCCGAAGGAAATTCTCGCTACGGAGAAGACTGTAAGAAGTTTCGAGCCACCTCCAAAGATGTTCGGAAGTAAGCGATCGCGAGATATGTCCAAGTACTGTCACTTCCATGAAGACTATGGACACGATACTAACGATTGTAGACACCTAAGAATTCAGATTCAAGAAGGTGTAAACTCAGGACAACTTTCGCACCTCGTGAAAGGAATAAAAAAGGAGAGAACAAAGTCGTCCGACACCTCGCAAGGAGAAAGTAAAAAGGATAAAGGCACTGCACCTGCTAAAGCACCCATACTTATGGTAAGTCAAGAATCCCATACCGCAAAAAGCCTCGCATAAGAAAATAAAGACTACGGAGGAAAGGAAATTATATTTTCTCCAGTAGCAAAGGTGAATAACGCACCAGTCATTATAGAGGCCAAGATATTTGGAAGAAAGGTAGGACGAGTATTCATGGATAGCGGAAGCTCATGTGAGATTATCTACGAGCATTGCTTCGAGAAACTGAATCCTACCATCAAAGCCACCAAAGTGGACCTGAAGACCCCTCTAGTAGGGTTCTCAGGAGAACATTCTTGGTCCATTGGTGAAGTTCCGTTAGAGATCACCATAGGAGATGCCCCCCTCTCCAGGATAGAAACTCTTAACTTCGTTATTGTAAGGTCCGAATCTTTACACAATATGCTATTAGGAAGAACAGCGATGCAAAGGATGGGAATCGTAGTCTGTTGATCCCAAGCCTTGATCGATTCTTTAC
>BQNB010024216.1:0-48714 GCA_026074375.1 Tanacetum coccineum
ATATTATAATGTGTTCAAAGACTTTGCACCATTAACGCATTTTAGCAACTTTTATAAAATAAAATTGTCTTCCATATCAAAAGTTTTGTTTCAATAAAATTGCTGGTAAAAAAAAAAAAAAAAAAAGTAAGTTTTGAGGCAATAGCTACTGTATAAAATTTGCAATGCTCAAAATGACTCATAAAATAACACTAACAATGCCGCTTGGACTTTGGTTCAGTGGTAAGTGAGTTCTCCACTAACCAAAAATGTTGTGTGTTCAAGCCTCGCTGAAGTCATGTGTGAAATATATATTTGTGAGATAGACTAAATTGCCATTCAAAAAACAATAACACTAACATGTCTAATCTTTCACTCATTAGTCAAAGGAAACGATTTGCACGCTACAAGCTCGTCATACCATACGACGTGATAAACACTAACATGCCAAATGTCTAACTGTCGTCAATCCCCACCAGCTGAATAAGTTCAGTAATCATCGATTACGGTCACGTATGTTGTCATCAATTAAAATTGTTTAGCTATGATATATAGCTTAAGAAGTTGGGAAAAAGTTACTACATGTGAAGTGGTATATGTAGCCCATTGCCATACGCTCAAGATATGGAAGGATTTGACACCCTTTTCTTACAATCTACTACTACCTCCAATTGTAACATTGAATTCATAAAGTTGACTTTTAAACGAAGGTTTTGACTATACCAATGAATTTGACTAAAATTAGTTAATTAACTACTACACTATTTAGTTGATACATGTTTATATGAAAAGGGGCAATGCCATTTTCCGCTTACCAACTTTCATATCTACTACATGTTTGACTTTCAGGGTCAACCACATTTCAATAATTCTTTATATAAATTTTGTTATAAGTTTTCATAAAAAATAATAACAATGTTGCACGCATAAACTGAACTCCTAAGTCCTAACCATATTTATTATTGAAATTTGATTTGACAAAGTGTATTTGAGCAAAAAAATAAAATTAATAGGCAACATTTGTTTTATTCTTTTCATTTGAAAACAAAAAAATTTAAAATAGGGCAAACATCTTTGTTTTACTTCTTTTTCATTTGAAAATTTTGAACTATAGTACCAAATAATTTCAGGGTGTGCAAAAAAAAACTTAGTAGCAGATTGACAAAAAACCAAAGGGGGGGGGACCGATTTCCTTGGGCTTGGACCAGAACGGTGGGGGTTTGTAACAAGGGACGGGGACACATGTAATATTATTTAATTTGTTTTAGGATTTTTCTGTCTTTTCGGTTTCTTTTCAAACTCTTTCAACAAAAAAGTATAAATTAAAAAAAAAAAAATAAAAATAAAAAAAAAATTTTGCAGTCTAAAGGACAGGGAAAAAAACTGAGATGGGTCCAATTTAAGGTTTTTGATCCGTTTTGGGTTTTCGGAAATCATTTTAAAACACACTACCAAAAAACTGGACCAAACCCACACCTTCTTTATTGAGTTTTACTGTTTTTTCCGGTTTTTTTAGTTTCGATTAACCAAAAACCGTTTTTTATACTACATCCAGGGGGGGACCTAACCAAAAAACAAACTTAATGCTGATTTCAAGAGGTTCTAATGCTGATTCAAGATAACCATGTCTTTGAAATCTTACAGGTTACACACTCTAATCACCTTGTACAACTATGAAACACACATCCCATAATGCTGATTCACGATAATCATGTCTTTGAAATTCTTACAGGCTACACACTCTAATCATCTATAAATATGTGATGATAAATGAATCAAACAGGCTTTGATGCTACATGATAATAAAGAGATATTGATAAGTGAGTCCAGCCTCAAGGTTTTCTGCGCATGGGTCACACATTTTTTAGTTGATATCTATACTTCTACATGCTGGTACATATCTATTTCATACACCCTGAAAAAGATAAAGGACACTTAATTTTTAGCGATACAATCATAAACCATAGCACCTGCAAGTTAATTCTTGTTAGTGAAAAAGAAGGCTCAAGTTGCCTTATTCGCTATTAAAAAAAATGGATTGCATACTCTTATCATGATGGTTATTTAAGAGTGAAGTACTAAATACAATAGTGCCAAAAGCTAATTGCTAGATTAAAAACCTGTTTTTCGTATAAATTTTTTACTTTTCTTTATGAATGTAATCTAAATAATTAGATCATTCTCGAGCCTAATCAGTTGTGCAGTTGGAAATTGCCTTTTGGACCTAGAAAAGTCATAGTGCGTCTCTTCCGTATGCAGATCAAGTAGTTGTTGTGGCATAGAAAATGTACTCTTTCAGAAAATTAGTTTTTGATCTATATATATGTTCTTCGTGGAACTTTAAAAAAAATGTTTTATATTCAAGTTAAAAGTCAGTGATGCAGAAATAAACAAGAAAAACGTAAATGAGTTCAATTTTCACCGAAAATGGTACCTAAACTGACACCAAGAAAAATATTTTTGTTTGGTGTCTATACAATTGAGTAAAATGCTTTTTCGCAATCTGCTATCAACATTAACTAATTTGGCCATTGTAGGCACCTTTGTTACTAGTTCTATTATCTGGCTAAAAAGACATTTTCTGATCCGCGTGCTCTTACATAACATCATTTTAAACAAGGAGAGATTGATCCGAGTCAATAATCTAACCAGATATGAGGTGTAGTAGTAAAATAAAATGAAGTTTACAAAAAACTTATATATGTGATATTAGAGGGGCCAAACAATAGATTTTTGTTTGAGGTGACCTATGTATCTATGGATCACAACAAATAAGATATAAGACTTCCACATCTCGTATATATCTTTTCCATATTAAAAAGTTATTCTTATCATGACAGATGTGTTCCACAAATATAAGTTGGCAAAATAGATGAAAGGTCATTGTTCCCAAACTTTTTCCAGTTACGTACTCGAACAAAAAGATTTATAATCGCGTAGTTATACCTTAAGTAACATCATTCTTGTATGACTTTGATCAAATTACTGAGAATGAATATTCATCAACTGTTAAAAAATTTAGCATTCTCTCCTAGTATTGTACCAAATTGATCATTCGTGTTAACTGGTTTTGTTTGAGTTAGAAAAATTAATTTCATTCATATGTTCTGCAGGTACAGTTATGTAACTGGTAAATCTTTCCGTTCAATCATATAATTAAATTAAACAAAGAATATGAATTTCCAGTGATTATCTATTTTGCCAATAAAAGTTCAAGAAAGTGAAGACTGAATGCACACCTCAGCAGTTGACTAGATGGAATCTCTTTCAGAATCTAGAAGACCGCTTAGCCTCCTGCAGAAAAACTAAAATATTCAGATCTTTAATGAAGCTAAGCAAAAAAGAAAAAAAAACAGTAGAGCAATACCTTGGATTCTCAGAACTTGCAATGCGTTTTTGCATCATAGATGCCTGCAGATGGTAAGCGCAAATCATCTCAGTTACAAAAATAAGACCGGACAATTCCAGAAATCCAGTAGCAAGTTTTACACTCGCCATAACAATTCTTAAACCTTTATCATTTCGCCAGTGTCGTTATTTTTTCAGAGATACCACAAGCCACAAATGTCTATATGTAATTTATTTCCGAACTCCCTAATCAGTTTCTGTCTGTTTCGTCATTGTAGCAATATGTATTTATTTTAACTCTGTAATTTATGTGCATTGGCAGCATCTTACACTCTTGCTAGTTAGTATACTCTCTTTGTCATCAAACATCAAACCACTAACATGCATCATTTGTTATTGGAAGAAGGTCAGTAGTTTCATTGTAACATAATAGTACTTATGTATATGGTTGTTATTTATATTGTTGAGCTAGCAATATCCATAGATCCCATCCTCTAATAACATAGAACTATTCCCCCTTTTAAGAAAAAAAGTTAAAACTACCTTTGATCACTGTATGTTTACAACCAAATAAACTGTGCATATATTGAGGTGATATAAACTTTTATGGTATGCTAAGTTCAACTCTTAGAAATCTACATGGAACTCCTTTCCCCTGTACAGAATATTATAATCAAGCAAAAATGGGGTCCAATAATACCTGCTCCTGGATTATACTCCTTGCTTCAACAAGTTGAGCTTCTAACTCAAGCTCTCTCTCAGTCGCTTCACAAGTGACTTCAGCTTCTTTTTGCGCATCTTGTAGCTGACCCATGCGCTCCTATCAATGGAGATATAATGTGCAGAAGTTAAGTACGTGGTCTCTAAAAGGGAATTACTATGGGTGCGAGAATGATAAATAGTTTGTAATCCAGCCTTCCTTTGTGGGTTTATAATATTCATAGCTTTGTTAGTTTGATACCCATTTTCAAAAAACCAAACCCAGGCACTAACTAAACAATTATATTGGGAATGAAAGGCATTCCATCATTCCCATACCCTCAAAACAAACACCCCTAAGTGTTACTATGATAGACTAACTGATCTTAATATAAATGAATATAAAAACAGGATAGTAACCTTTATTGAAGCCACTTTGTTTCGGAGAAATGCTTCGATTTGGTCCCTACCCATTTGAAATGGTAGATCAAAGACATCCTGGAATATTTGAGCTCTTATAATACCGTGCTTATCATTTAACATCTGTATAGTGGAATAATCAATCATCTAAAAAAATCTGAGAATAGCTTCATACTGTTCTCCCACCCAGTGGGGACTGTGACGGATCAGTATTCAACGTTTCATTGGAAGAATGTTTGGATGTCGGGGCATTCAAGAAATCACGCATATCCACCTGTAAAATTGACGAATATTAGCACTGCAACATCCTTTTAAACCTTCATACTTACAACAAACAGATCACATCACAGAACACTCCCAACAATGATGACTAGTTCATTGTCGGATAATGTTGATGGAAATGGAGGTAAGTGTGCTCTCATCTAAATCAAAGGCAATCAGAGATATAAGCCAAATCATGCTGTATATTATGAACTACGTATACATCTGCCTCGTCTTTTAAAAAAATAATTTACTAGTCCCTTGACAAAAAGAATGCAACCCTTCTCATTTATACACGTCACCGCTGGAAGAAGCTCAAACCTATACAACTTTAGGTATATAAACAAGCTGACATGGCCAGAGAACTTTGCCTATCTAACAAAAGGTGCACTGTAATTACGAAAATATATGAACTTACCTGCATTGATCGTAACAATGCCCTCAAGTCAGCATTCTCAGCTACCAACTCTTGATTTTTTGCTTCATATGCATCCACCTAGAGAAGTTCACAGTCATATCTAATTTGGATTAAAATATGAAAAAATGATACAACATACAATTTTTTTAAAGAAATCGTTATCAGCCTTCTTTCCATTCCAAGTTCCACGTTGCCGTCCTTCTTTCTGTTGGTATGAAAACTAATAGTTAGACAACTAAACAATTAACTCCATATATGCATTCGCAGATATCAACCATACTCATCAGTTACCTGAAGTAAATTCATGATTTCCATGCCTGATCTAGATTCCTTCTTTTTCTCCATCATAACTTGGTTTAGCTTCTCCTGCAATGTAATGATGCCCATCCATATATCAGGGGTGTTTGAGATTACATAGTTTTAGCTTATGCATATGGCTTATAAGCACTAAAGAATACGCATATGCTAATATATAAGTGCTTATTTGATCAAAATATAAGCAAATAAGCCATCAAGCACTTAGTAATCAGACTATAAAATCACTTTTTTCTTCGAAAAATGGAAACAAGCCAATAAGCACTAGAGAATATAAAATCCCAAACACCCTATAAATAGTACATTTGTTCTCTAAATTACCATATGGTCCATATCAAAAAATCAATCTAGGAAATACATAAAGAGTGTCCAAAAGAAGAACATATAAAGTATCGAGTCAAAATACCTGCAGCTTGATGTACTCCTTTTCCTTTTTCTTCATCTCGTGTATCTGTTGGGTTCTCACTTGCTTTTGCGACAAAAAGTATTGACCATAATAAGATTTTACCAAACACATGACATAAAAAATGAATCATTTAGTTGGTCTTTAAAAATGATGAGCAAACCAAACCTGATTTCCTATAACCATCCTTTGAAATTCATCTCTTTCCTGCTGTAACTTGTCAATTTGCGCCTTAAAACCCGCTTTAGCTTTTGCTTCCTAATCAAAACACACTGTAAGTAACTACCATTAAAAAAAAACGGTTAAGAAAGATAAATATACAAGAGTGTTACCGTTCGGGTAATAGTTGCTATTTCCCTGTCTTTCGCAGACAATTGTGACTCTAATCTCTCTACTTTGGTCTCTAGCCTTGAAATATCCGACAAAAGCCTGAAACAACACTCAAACGACCACATGGTACAAAACAGAAACATCAGTAAAACATGTCTAGCGTATGTCTAACATTATAAATAGCGTTGGCGCGATGCTTTCCAAAATCCCTAAAATTACTTTCCATAATCGTGTACGTCTATAAACACCCCGAGATTTCATTATTTGCAATTTCTTAATAAATCGCGTAAGCCACTCATATTAAACGGACAATGTCTAGTGCCCGCGTTTCATATGTTGGTTGTTTTATAAGCGCTCTTAAGGCAGTAAGAGGTAGATATGTACCTTTAAACTAAGCATATATCACAAAGATACAATAACTGATAAATTTAAACTAAAAATAACTTGTATTGAAAAAACAATACGACCTTTGCTTTTGGTCATTAGCAGACTCTCGAAACTCGATATCACGTTGCCTTTGCTGCAACAACGAGTACATACAATTACAAGTCCTCGCAACCGATACCTACACCAAAACATATAAATCAATCAATATATAGATATCATTTATTTAAACATATCAAAATAACACGAATTTCGAACCGGATCATTTGCGAACAAATCGAGCGAAGCAGGAAACCCGAAAGTGACTAGCGTCTGGTTCAAATACTTTGTACAATGATCCAAATTGTCCACGTCAGCAAATGTGTGGTCACTGTAACCAAAATCGTGTACAATCAACATAATTTCAAAACCCTAAGTTACTAAGTAAAACAGAGATAATTAAATTAACAGATAAGATAATTAAACAAGTTATAAGTACTACCTTGTTCCGTAGGTTGACTGTGTTGTTGACTGATTAGAAACAAACAATTTAGAAAAAAATTGGTGAATAAATTAATAAATGTGATGATTTATTTAAAAAGTGAAATTAAAAAAACTGGATACCGTGAGATCGAAGTTTGGAGTGTGGATTGATGATGACATATTATTGTTGGTTTTCTTCACTCGATGCTTGTGTTTTGTGTTTGTGTGAAAAATGGCGGTCAGGGGATTTAAAAAGTGGTCAAACCAGGTCAGAATATAGCGGTTAGGGGTTTGGATAGCTGGTGTTTGGATGCCGAGTTTTAAGCGGGTGTTTGTATAGATTTATTGGTGGAGTTTAGGGTCCGTTTGGTTCGTAGATAGGTTTAGGATTTAGATTTAGATTTACACTTTGGTATAAGGGTGTAGCTTTGAAGGAACGGATTTATTCCTTAATTGAATTGTTTGGTACATGCTGTAGGATTAATAACAATAAACGATAGTAAAAGATTGATGGATCAGTGGGTTTCTTTTATTATTCCCACATACATGGCCCACATACACATACATAAAGCATATTGATCACACATTCATTTTTTTTAAAATATTTATATTTGTGTTTCTTTCTGTTAACTATTAAATAATAATAATATAAAATGTATTTCTTACTTTTATTCTGAATTCGAATCCGAATTTAAATCCTATACCCATATACAAACCAAACGGGCCCTTAAATTTGTATTAGGATTTGGATTTAATGTATGAGAGAGAAATGTATAACTATAAAAATGGTAAAAGTTATTTATGCTTAATGAACTATGTGAGATACTCATTATGTTTAATGTACAAATAATATTGTCATTACACACGTTAGAAATTGTTTGTTGATAGTAATTTGATCATTTTACCCCATCTTCTTCCTCCTTATATTTTCATGTTTCTCATTTATATTTTTAGATTTCACACACAGCTCACCTCTCGTCTATTTTTAGATTTCACACACGCATTTCATCTTCAGCTCTTATAACTAACGACTATCACACATTACTCGGTTTATGAGTCACACGGGACCAAACCAAATTAAATATTTCGAAATGTTGCTAACTTTCGTATATGATGACTTGTATAAAATCACCCCAACAGATGCTCTAAAGATGCTACCAAATCAAATTTACTAACTCGAAACGTTACTAAAGAAATGCCGATTTAATTATAAGTTTTGTGTTTTGTTGTTTAAAAACAGATTTTAATGTAATGAAACCTACTGTATCACAAATTACAAGTTACTAAAGAAATGTCGACATGATTACAAGTTACTAAAGAAATGTCGACGTGGTTACAACTTGGTTGCAAATGTTGTTAAAAGCTATGAAATAGTTAGGTACTAATCTTAATGATTATTCATGCAATAGACGTAAGGCTGGACGGAGTGGGTGCAAACTCACCTAGGTGAGTTTCTCATTCGCGCGCGAATGCCACGCCGGTGGCAAAACTCACCTAGGTGAGTTGCATTATTATGGTGAGTTTGGCCATGTTTTTGAATCAGATAGGTTAGTAACTCACCTATGTGAGTTTTTAAAAAGTGAGCCCCATTTTTTAATCTTACCATTTTTTATAAAAAAAATAATTTTAAAACCCCATTTTTTACCTATAAATACTCACTAATTCACCTATTTTTATACCCAATTATTCCCACTTTTAAATTAATATGGCTTGTTTACTTCCCCACACGTTCGATGAAATTCACGCTTTGGTTCAAAAACTAATTCGCGAAGATAGCATTCGTCAGAAAGCGATGATGGATTTAGCCGTGCAATTTGACAATGCAAGCGCAGCTAAACAAGATCTTAGACAAGCATACGAGAAATGCAATGACATTCCACAAGAGATTCGTACTTTGGTCGACACTTCATTTTAGAATTTGGGGTGCACACTGATTCGGAATACGAAACAGATTAATAATCTATGTACTGTTTTTAATTGTGTTGTAATATTTTTAATTTATGAATACAAGTTTTTAATTTAGTTAACATTTTTATTAATTTCGTACGTTTACGTTTACGTAAATATTTATTTTTTTAGTTTATGAATAAAAGTATTTAAATAAAAAAAGGGTGAGTAAGGTGAGTTTTAGTTGTAAGATGAATTCTTACTAAGGTTGAAAGATGAGTTGTAAGAGCATCCGGTGCAATGGCTATAGGACTTCGCCAGTCCTATGTGGCCTTCGCCGAAACCATCGCCACCACACCCTTTCCACTCGCCACTTCCATCGCCGGACATTTTAGCCAATTGTGCAACGCAATAAACGACAAAAAAAGGAATCCGAACGTTTGATAACGGATATTTCATTTTAAAACAAACTATTTTTTTTATTATCCCCTTTTATTATTACTCCCCCTTTTCATTATATATACTCCCTTTTTATCTCATATAACACACAAATCCTAATAACTCAACTTTAAAATTCTCTCAAAACACAACTAAAGAAAATGAATGATTCTTCAAACTATTCGAATATGTCGATCTCGCATGTATTGAAGCTCTCTCGAGTTGGTTTTTGATGTGCATGATCGCGCTCACAAGAAGGATGACTCGCTTCAACGCCGTAGTCGTAAAGCGATAAAATCTATATGAACGGGATGTTGCTGAAGCACGGCTGTTGGCCGATTATTTTAGGTCTGTCCGCTAAATATCTGGACTACTTTTTTAGACGTCGTTATCGTATAGCAACTCGTTCACTATTTCTGAGTAAAATGTCCAAGGTATTGAAAATAATTGAAACAACTTATCTCCTATCATCCTCTCACCTGTTTTACCTAGAGCTCACTATTTTGATTTTTTTAGTTGTCCGACCACGACTTGTTACGGGTCTAATGGAGTTTTAGTGTGATTAATGAAATAGAATGCACATCCGCCAATACAGTCAATTGTATACGACACATCACCCTGTATATGCTTAAAATGATAGCTTACAAATGGGGAAAACATTGTTGCACGCGATTGTTTAGATTAATTTTAATAAGCTGCATTATTGATTGAGTTACGACTGAGTTTTTGAAAGATTAACCCGACGTGCATGTGTTCGAAAATTATAGAGGACGACATTTAGAATTCATGGGTTACTGGGTTCATGCTTGGTTGTATTGATTGCGCGCTCGCGCTCTTGGGGTATTGGATTAATGAGAGTACTAATGCAGTGGCTACGGGCTCATTTGGTTAGGGGTGATAATAAAATACCCAACTACTAATGCTTGAAGCGTTGCGTCATACGATTTTGTGAATTGGGCAGTGCATATTTTTGGGGTAGCGGTGCGATATATCGTTTCTTAACAGTTTTAAACTACATTCTCGTTATTTGACGACATTTATGATCGTCTCGCCCGGTGCCAGGTTGTTCCGTGTTAAAGTGACGGAGTTAAATTTTGCTAAAAGGTTACTAACCTAGCTGACGGTATATACCCACTGTGGGCAGCCTTTTTGCAATTCATATACGGTGTACGAGACTGATGCGAAATGCCGTAGTTTATAATTGTCGTCAAGAACAGTGCTCGTAAAAGGACGTTTTGAAAGAGGCTTCTATTTGGTGTCTTAAAGGATCGTTGGAATATAATAGCCTACAACCTGCGCGTGAATTGGTTCTGTCACATCAAGCATATCGAAGTAATCAGTGAACTACTGTTGATCAATCTTATTGCATAACATGATTTGAAAAATATAATCGAAAGATTTGCGGTATATGATTGTAGGCGCTCCACTTATATTTAGACCTATAAATAGCGTGTAAATCTAGGGCCCACGAACCATGATCGAACGTCTGTGAAGTGCACGGAAAACAAGCAAAAGAAACTCCGTGATAACACGCAAACTCATGCTCGTATTAGCATTCAACGAATTTGAATTGAGCATGTTTGGCAACAACATCTACTAAATAATTAGTTTAAATTCCGTTTTGTTTTTAATATTTCGTATTTTTTTTAAATTCCGTATTGTACTTTCATTTCGTATTGTATTTTGTATTTTTAGTTAAATGAAATAATTTAGTTTGTGTGGAAAAAGAATAATAAATAAGATTGGATCGAGTAAGGGTGGGACTCCAAATTATTAAGTGGCTTATATGCGTGTGTGTATGAGTGAGGGGGGGAGGGGAGTATTTTGAGTTGTTGTGTTGAAATGAGGTGGCGCTGATGTGGCACCCGGTGGGGCCCAAATGGCTAAAAAAATTTAGCCATTATACCCCATGCTCTAAGGTGAGTTATATTTGGAGAGAGAAAGCTGATGTGGCGCTGACGTGTCAAGTGGGTTTACCACCACCACTCCATCCAGTCTAAGAGATGTGGGATTAAGGAATTGCCAAATATCATTAGCAAGTAAAAATGAATACGTATATGACTATTTTCAGGTCTTTATGCCTTTAATATTACAAATATGGAATATACATAAACTCATCCTTCAAGCTAAAAATAACAGCATTTACTAGGGAAGAAGACAAGGGTATTTAGATCTTTTCATGCGAAAAGGGATGGCCCGGTTATTTATAATGATAGTTGACCGTAAACAACGTTAAGTTAAATGACAATATTGAGAGGTAGATGAAGCATAATGAGTATTTTATGATAGTACATTGAGCATAAATAGCTTTTACTCTTATAAAAATATAAAATTATTTATTTTTCTAAATTGGTAATAAGAATTAAGTTAGTATATATATTTAGAAAATACTGTAAAAAATAGATAATGAGTGGTTGACATAAGATGAGGTTCATTTATTTGAGAAAATGACAAAACATTTTCATATAAAAAGTGTAAAACCAGGCAAGGTACTTAGGAATTGAGTATGCCGAGTATCTATGACTCAATCTAAATCTGAGGGACCACTAATACCGTCAAACAAACGCCTCCTTAACAATAAAGATATTTGCGTTTAGTTGCTGAAAAATTATTGACTTTTTCATCTTTAGTTTTGTAGAGATTAAGGGGAACTTTTTTTGATAATTCATGTTAAAATTTAGAAAAAGAGTTTTGTTAATGTATGTATTTTTTTGTTGAAGAAAGGAATGATGGGTTTTTTGTTACATAGCAATACAAAAGGAAACAACAACAAAATTTTTGAATTTTTCTTGTTTAGTTAAGAAAAACATAATATTGTTTTTTTTTCGAAGAATTTTTGGAATAAAGCGATTTCAACATGAATTCGGTTTCTTTTTTGTGTATGTATGGTACATGTTGGATGGGTGGGTTGAGGGTAATCGATCCTTTAGTTGTTCACGTTCAATAAGGACCTTGAGGTATAACCGGAGTCAAGAGTCATGGTAGCCACTACTAGTCGACTATAGTGTGTGTGTGTGTGTGTGTTTTAGTCGTATGTTACTTGGGCCATTTCAAGGAATGGCCTTGTATTTATGGTTTCGTGCAACTCATCAATGTGATCTAATGGTTAAGGATGTCCATGTGGTGGACATCCAACGGAGGAGACAAGAATGGCATGTGGCATGTCATCTTTGGTTGTGTTATGTTCATGGAATGCTCCATGAACGTTTGTGTGTATCAGCATGGTGTTCGGGGAACTACCTTTTAGCAAATGGGGTAGTGGCATGTGTTGTCTGCTGCAATGGTCTTAAGGATAAGATCTTGGTCGTGCCTTCCGCCTGGATACATTTATCAGGCCAGGTCTTGTTAGTGTTTGGCCTAGGAAGTTGCTCCCTAGGCATGGTATGACGATCCTAGCCTCGGTAGGCTTGTATTGGGTTTGTTTATGAGCGTATGGGATTTAGCCAGTTGGGGTTACCCAAACCTAGCCGTTTAAACATAGAAAATAATGTTACGTTAATGCTTGCACCTAAGTCAGCTAATGCATTACTGACAGTCATGCTACCAATGATACAATGAAGAATGAAACTCCCTGGATCTTTTTCTTTTGGTGGGAGCTCATTCTGCAGGACTGCTGAACATCGGGCATTTAGCCTACCCATAGACACCTCCTCAGTTCTTGTTTTCTTGGACATGAGCTCTTGCAAACTTTATGTATAATCTGGAGTTTGCCTAAGAGTGTCAATTAGAGGAGTATTAACAGGTACCTTCTCCAAACTGTTCAGGAATATCTTTTTTTTGTTCTTCAACAATTCGCCTTTTTACCTTCTCAGCAAAAGTACCAATAATAGGCGTGGGTCTAGGAGGTTTGTCGCTTTCACCTGTTTTCTTGACATTTTCTTGTTCAATAAGATTAGGAACAACAGATGTACAAAGAACATTGTTAAAATCAAGAGAAGGAGGACAAGTAGTATAATAAGTATCTGGACTACTATTTGTAGCGACTGTCTTGACTTGATTGGACGACTTTGAAACATTGGTCATAGAAGCATGGACTACTTCGACTAGTTGCTCGACCTTTTTCTCAAGTCTCTTGATTGCTGAATCATGTTTCTTAAGGTTTTTGTCTGTGCTTTCTCTAAATCTTTTCATCTATTCTTTAAAAGTGTCTTGCCTTTTGCTTGATTTCTCCAAGTATATGTCGATGGTCTCCACTAAACTAGGCCTTTTGTCCAAGGGTGAGTAGTTTCCTAATGGTCCTATAAGATACTTGGTAGTTTCGACATCGTTTTTCCTTTATCCATACCGAGTCGCCTTGATACTCTTGATTTCTTCTTTTAAGTGGCAATCTTTTCCTAAATGTGCTCCTCCACACATTTCACACCCCACTTGAATCGCATGCACACTTTCTTTGAGTTTTCTCATGTCGCAACCTAGATCATTGAACTTATTTGTAATTACGCTCATCCATCTGAGCTACTTCCTCCTAGCCCTCTGCTACTCGCACCGTCATGCCATTTCTAAGAGTAGTCATCCATTTGTTGAATTGCCACAAGAGCCCCAGTGTCTGTCATTCCTGGGATCGGTCCTCGAGAATCTAACATTCGATGGGTAGGAATCTCAAGTCCTTTGTAAAAGATGCTTACTTTTTATTAATCGTTGAGATCGTGAGTAGGGCACTTAAACAAGAGGTCATTATACCTTTCCCAGGTATGAAGTCTCATTACCTTCTTGTCTAAAATGACGAATCTCTTCCAATTGTTTTGCAGTTCTCGAAGGTGGACAATATCTGAGGATGATAACCCTTTTAAGCAGGTCCCATGAATTGACTATTCCAGCAGGTACTCTTCCCATCCATCTTTTTGTTGTCTGAGTTAGTGTTAGAGGAAACACTCATAACATGATCACATCTTTTGAAACTCCATGATGATAAAAAGACTAGTAATCTCCATCACTTTTTCCACGTGTTCGTATGCATCCTCGTCCTTGTTCGCGGAAAAAGTATTGTCCTTTAACTCTAGCAGAAATTAACTTTTGATTTCAAAATTCACATTTCTCCTAATCTCGGATCTCATTATTCCCGACCTTTGATTACTTCGAACTAAACCCAAGTATTGCTCCATCGTGAGCGTCTCAATATCAACTTCACCCATCTCTTCGAAAACCGATTCAAATGACTCAGATTCGTAAAAAGAGTAGATGTTATGAACAGACAATGGCATAATACCCTTTCTGGCTTGAAATGGGGTGAATATCCTAGAGTTTTCCCTCCTAGTCATGTACCTGAAAAATTAACGAAAGCTTAGTAGAATGTGAAGAATTAAAAGATACGACAGATAACGAGAATTCTAAAAATGCACAGCTTTACAGAAATTCAAATTAAAAAAGATTTAGCTCCCCGACAGCGGCGCCAAAAACTTGATGCGTATATTTTGTTTTAATTAATTTACCAAGTTTTAATATTTATAAAGCTCGTTTACCTATGGTATACAAACGCACTAACGGGCAGAGAACCCGGTCATGTATAGTGTAGGATTTGGTAAATCCGAGGTATGTGAAAGCTGGTTTGATTGAGAATTGCAAGTAAATTAAATGCGAAAATAAATTGGAAGATTAAATAAAGTGAGAAAGACATACTAGCCTAGCTATGATTCAATTAATGTGAAGATAATGTTTCCTAGTGCAATGTCTAATTACCGTTTATTATAGTGGTTCTAATATCGCCAGGTTTGAATTGTAATCGCAACCTAACCTATACTTCAAATGATCTCAATTCTCTTTTCATGGAAATTGGGAATCTATGTTGTAGCCATCAAACCCCCAACTATCCTAAAGACATGCCATGATGTCGACAATCCCACTTCTCGACATTAAACCCTCCTAAAAGGATCGCCGCGCTTTATAATTGCCTAATCTAATGCGGGCGGTAGAAAGAGCAACCACTACACTGGAAATAGATGCCAACCTATCTCAAGTATCCCAATAGACTACCTTTCAACTGCACAAGCCTAGTGAATAGCTAAGGGGATCTACACTATCCTTAGCACTACCAAAACGCGGGAATCTAACAGCAAACAACTAGGATATCTAAACAAATGGCAGTTAAACTAAGAAACATGCAATATCACAATAACAAATACATAATGTTATCCCAAATATAAACCACTTCACAACAATAAGCTAACACAATAAGCAATAAGCTAGAAAAGAGAGAAAGGAAAATGAAAGATTAGATTAGAGAGAGAAAGTGAGGGTGGAAGATTACACACACATAAAGTGTAAGAAATGGTAACCAACACCCTCTCCATGTATGGAGAGGGTCCTATTTATACCCTAGCCAACATGTATGGTGTATGGGCTTCTATCTTGGGCCGGGCTTGGCTTGCCTTGGGCTTTGAGCCCGAAACACGGACAATATTAGCTTAATGTCCAAGCCCGTTAATCCCGACTAGCCTATTACAACACAAGTCTAATTATTACAAAGACGACCGACGACATTCTTGTTCGACTTATATAAAAGTAAGGCTAACAATCTCCCCCAATGTTGAGGTCTTCTTTGATCTCCCCAATGTTGACGTTCTAGATGAAGGTTATCTTAATTTGACTCTTGAGCTTTGCCTTCTTTGGTCTTGTCCTTGTCTTTTCTTGTTTGTAATGGCTTTGTTCATTCATGCTTTTCTGATCTTGATTTTGAGCCATTGTCTTTTGACTTTGAGTTCTTGAGATCTTTATCTTGCATAATCTCCTTGACTTGAATCATCTTGTTTTGTCTTTCTTGATCAACTTGTGCCTCTTGACCGACATGCTCATACTGATGGCATTCTTGTTTGACTTATATAAGCATAAGACTAATAATCTTCCCCAATAGACTATTCTTTATTTGACTTTGAAGCTCTTTGATGATGATGAAGTTTAGTATCAACAATCTTGATGTTGGATGATTGACTTTGAAATCTTGAGTATGATCATGTGTCAATGAATCCGACTTCGCCGGTACAAGGTTGCAACACCGACGTTTAAATCCGCATTTAAAATGTTAGTGATAAACAACAGATATGGATGGAAGTGTCTTTGTCACTTCGTCGAATACGGTTGCAATAACCACGGTTCCCCGTTAATCAGTATAAATACTGCCTGTGATCAGATAGAATTCATATGAATCTTCTTGATTGGGTTTCGCAGCTGTACTAGCCGTTCTCGTTACAGGAGCGTCTTAAAGCAGACAACACGGTAAGAGTGAATCAGATAGTTACTATCTTTCTATTAAGTCGTCAATTCATTTACTGGATCAAATTGATATCCAGTTAACACAAGCTCGATTCATATAGAATCTTGCAAGTCACCTACCGCAGTGCTGTTTGATGTTGACACTAGAAGGATTTCAATCGTCACTGTGAATACTAAAGAGTATCACTCTGATGTTCTGGCAAGATCTCAAGGATAATGCGTAGGACTCTTTGATACCAAATGTTGTTTAAGGGTGAACAACAAGTGTTATACATGGATTGTGTCCTAATGAGATTTATAATAATGATCTCTTCTGGCTTTAACTCGATTTGTGCACTTTAGTTTTAGTAATCGGAGGCTAGAGCTGACTGCCACCTATTCAATATCAACAATCTCGGAGTGAGAGAGTCAATAGATAACGTGTGTATCTCCGTGACAAATGAGAAAAGTCTCTTTTGAGAGAAACTCGAATGGCTGGGAAGGGTTGTGCATTGCATCACTGGGTCCATGACGTCTTTCTTCAATACCAACAATCATCTTTGTGATTTTGATAGATTATGTATTGACCCGGTTTTTGCCTAAGTTGTGTGGAGGGCTTCTTTCTTTTCACCCTTTATCCATACATTTTTTTAATTTTTCAACCCCTTCAATGCTTACCAATACATCATCACTAATACCTTGTTGTGATTGTTTCAATGTTAGCTCAATCTTAGTTGGCATTTTTCCCGTTTCTCATTTTCTCCACATCATACCTAAGGATTGCTATTTCTAACTATGGGTTGTCATTGGTTAGATCTCTCCGGTTCTGGTTGGATCATAGGACTAATACCTAACTTTAACCACCTTATGACTTCATCGACGTCGTGAGTTAATTGGTTGTTGGGTATAGAGATCGAACCATAAAACCATTTTCTAACATTGTTATTTTCAAATACTCCCCCTACACATGTGCATCGAGATTCGAAATGGTTTCGCACACGAAGGAAAGAGTTGCACTTAGAGTCTTAAAGATCATATTTTTCTAGATCATATTTTAATCACATTTTCTCCCCTTATTTAAAATAATAAATCTCTTAGTATTTGAAAACCAATTGATTAAAATTTATGACATGAAAAATTACACGGGGAGAAAAATTATACCACGATATTGCATGAATTCATTTTTCTGATAGCTCCCCTTCAATACAGTATGTGGGATACCACTAATTTTTAAAACTTGACATTACAAGGAAAAAATGATATGACACCACAAATATGTTGAAGACGGAGTGAGATGCCTTAGTGAACAATGTATATTATTAATTGACATTATAATTTCCACATTTTAATTTCACGAAATGTTTTTGGATACATAAAATTGACATTTATGAGATGTACCCAAAAGACATTAAAAGGCTTTGTTTTAAAAGCTCCTCCTCAAAAACTGATTCACTTGTTACGATGATATTTTTGTGCATTATTTTACCAATTGTATCATTTATAAACATTGAATATTGTACCAATTGTTAAATATATTGAGTAAGGGAGTGTTGAACAAATAATTTTAACAAATACCACTTATTAGAGAAAGATACCACAAATTATATTGTAAACAATTTGACATTAAAAGTTCTTCTTGAAAAATTGTGTTCAACGATTTTTTAAAACCATGATAGAAGACTTCTCTTCTATTTGTAGAGTAAGTGCACTGAAGCGTACACTCCCCTATTATATTCGGGACCGAGTTATGCACTGAAATGTACATAAGTCAATAAGCTCAAAACTTTTGAATGTTTTGATTAGGAGCCCACGACCTGAGAAATTTGACTTTCTCGTTGATAGGATAAGTTATCTTTAAAGATACACTTTCCTTACATCTAGGTCCGAGTTATGCACTAAAATATGCATAAGTCATCAAGAAAATTTAGAAATGACATGTTTTGAACGTTGTACTCTTGTCGAAACTTCATAGATTACACGCCCGTGTCAATGTTAATTGACATTTCTAGGTACATAAATGTTATTGATTCCAAGAGACATGTCGAGAATAATATTTTTAGTATTTTTGAAATTTTTTTGATTTTATATTTTGTTTTTCTAGATTTTATATTTTTGTATTTTCTTTTTGTTGGTTTTATATTTTTGTATTTTTTTCAAAAATATTTATAAATCAAAATAAAGAGAAAAAACAAAACTATTTACAAGTCGAAATTTCCATCAACAATGACAGTTGTTGCTGGAGTTGAAGTAGATGAAGTTGAATATGGTTGTTGTTGACGTTTATCGGATGCATCAACAGTAGTAACTGCGAAAGACTTTGAAACAACTTGATTCTCTCCACTGAAATCTTCGTCGAACAAAGGATTGAATAGACTTTCCAACTCTATCATTTAGGTCATGATTATCATATCAGCTGTAGGAACTTCTGTTGACGTTGTGGTGTGAGGCTTGAACCGATTTGTTCAAACGTCATCGCAATTTCATCATTTGTGAATCCACTGTGACACTGGTTTTTGAGATATCAGCTTTTTCAGCAACCATACTCTGAGATTTTCCTGCTTGACATTAAATGAAGTACCTGCACTGAAATCAATTATTTGTTTCTGCTGACCAGTGAGTGATGTACCTGCGCTTAAATCCAGAGTTTGTTTGCATTCATGAATATTGGGGATATCTACATTTGAAACATGTGTAGGTTCAC
The DNA here is from genome assembly GCA_026074375.1 of Tanacetum coccineum. Classification (NCBI taxonomy): domain Eukaryota; kingdom Viridiplantae; phylum Streptophyta; class Magnoliopsida; order Asterales; family Asteraceae; genus Tanacetum; species Tanacetum coccineum. Next base: position 19,231 of record BQNB010024216.1, read on the forward strand.
TGTCATCCTTGCTTGTGCAAGAAGTAAGTATCTTCCCGCTGGGGTCCACCTAAGACCAATAGTTTTGAAAATTCTACCCGTGGGTTTCCACCTAAGATCAGATCTAGGAGATGTTTTCTCATACACAACGAAAGTCTTATTAGGAGAAAATCTATGTTTTGTGAAGATCTGCCTTACAGGTTTCTGAGTATGAATTTTCTGTTCTACGGGTTTGTTACTGTATCTAGTCTTGTTGGATTGAATCTTAGCACGAGAATTCACCTTTTTAGGAATTTTGTTATACAAGCATCATGATTTGCATTAAAGACACACTTATGACATGTAGAACAAACAAAGTGTTTGGAATCTAAGAAAGAATTAAAATTCTTAGAGTGATCTGTTATGGGCACAGCCGCTATCGTTACGCAACTACTCTTAGATACAAGCAAACTCCTAGATGTTTGATTGTTGTTTCTAGGTTTTGGTTTGCTACCTTTAGTAGTGGTTTATTGACTAGTAGTATGTATCACACTAGATTTTAAGTTCTTATTTCTTTCTTGTGTCCTTTTCTTAGCTTCTTCTAGATAGTAATTATGAACCATGTCATTTGAATTATATCTTGGCATGTTCTTAGAACTATTCCTAGGTAAGCTAGATGCAATCATATGATGAAGTTTTGCAAAAGCAGATTCTTTTCCCTTAGGCAAATAATATTGAGTGACTGGCTTTGACAAATCTTTGTCCACATCAACTTGGGAGGCAAAGCGTGGTTTTGACATTTGAGGCCTTTCAGATTTAAACGCATTCGGTTGTCTAACAACTGATTGGTTTCTTTGTGATTGTAAGACCGGTTTCCCCAAGACTGATGTTTTGGCAAACTTAGTATCTACACTATTTCCTTTTAACTTCCTTAAGTCATTTTTTAAAGCAGCAATTGCAAAAACCTTTTCCTGAATTTGAGCTTTTAAATCAGCATTATTAGCAAGCAAAGAAGTTGTTTGTTCTATAGTCTTAGATCTCGTGATTTTAATAGAATCATACAAATCTTTGTAATGCTTTTTCAAAGTCTCATTTTCCTTAAGTAATTTAGCCACACTATGTTCCAATTCGATGCTTATTGTTTCAATTTTATCTATGTCATGTTTATCTTGGCTTTATTACTTGTTTCATTTAAAATTTGACTATGTTGCCCTGATTTTAAAGCTTGATTTTGATATTTAAGTTCAAGAGCAATACAATGTGCTTCCATTCTTGAAAAATCTTTTTGAAATTGGGCAACGATCTTTTTCAGACGAATATTTTTGAGAGAATGGTTTGAAAATTCAATTGTCTTGTTATCAAGTGATGAATCAATCATAGGACTTTTAACTTGACATTTTTCAGTATACTGGTCAACCCTACCTTCAGTAATGATTTCAGGTTGCTTAGTATGTTGTTGTCCTGTAGCAAAGATATTACATTCATCAGTCAATTGTACCTCAGCCACTGGCTTTCGTCATATATGGGTCTGATATCTGCATCATCAGTATCTTTATCATTCCCTCACCTGTTGCTTTCATCTTGCACTTCTGATTCTGTCCCACTGCTTTACGTGACAACCAAATCAGCATCTAATTCTTTTCCTAAGTCAACCTTACTCTCTTGTTTCAGCATCTGTCTTTTATTCACCCTTTTGTCATACTGTCGTTTGTGACGTGTTCTTTCAGCAGTAGACTTTTTTACATTACTCATGTGTTGATATAATGTTTCTCTGAACTATTTAACTTCGATTCTAGTATATTCAGCACAACACTTGTATGTCATTTGACTATCATAATCAAAGGAAAACTGCAAATCGATGAACATATGAAATTGTCTGTTGATCACCCAAAAGGCTGCCATGGATCCATCTTCTTGAAATTCGTCTTTGTCAAGTTGCTTTTGTAGTTGATCTACATTGAGAAGCATCTTACTTGTGAAAGTCTCATCATCTTGACCAAAGAGTGACATGAATCCCCGTTTGAATCCATGTTCGATACGAGTGCCTTTTAAGTCTTGATTTGAAAGAACTTGAAGGTGTGAATGAAATGATCTAAAATATGCCATACATCTCTCTCTTGATTTTGACATTGTATATTTTATTGCATGCACATCTTTTGGTTTTAAACACGAAGAAATCGTATCTTTCATTTCCATTTTATATGATTGTTGTGAATGAATTACGAATCTTAAGTAGATAAAGTGATTTGTTGTGGTTTGTTATTCGAGAAAAAATCGTTACTAATGTTAAGGTACTTGATTTTAATTAACAATTATTAAAAAAATTGAAATTAGGACTAATGGTGAAAATGATTAAGACTAAAAGGGCTAGTAGTTAAAATATTTGAAACAAATGACTAAAAGTAAAAAATGTTTGAAATATAAAGGTTAAAATTGAAAATGTTTTATGTATAAGGGCTAATAGTAAAAATATTAATTTACTAAGGTTAAAAATTGAAATCTATTTAAAATTAAAGGTTGAAATTGTAAATTTTAAAATTTAAACAAATATAAAAAATTGTTTCGTGTACTGAATTAGTTCGTCTTCTTTTTCTTCTTCTTCTTCGTTTTTAAGACTCGTTTTAGGTTAAATAGTTTGTTTCTTCTTTTTGATCTCGTTTAGTGATGATTAAACAAAATTAAACATACTACGATGATCTACGAATGATCGTGATCTTAATGAGTATAGTTTTAAGACCCGCGAACGACGAAACTCGAAACCGAAAAACCCGAAACGACTCGAAACACACTCGATTAACCTTGTATAAATCGCCTAGTCTTGAAAGCAGGTATAAATCGCCTAGCTTGAGAGTAGGTATAAATCGCCTAGCTTTAAAACAGGTATACATCGCCTGACTTGGAAAGATGTATAAATCGCCCAGTTTAAGACCTTGTATAAATCGCCTAATGTTACTCGAGGTATAAATCTCATAATGCAAGAGTGTATAAATCGCCTGGTATGAAGCAAGTAGGGTTAAACCGTGGTTGTCCTTTCTTGTCTTTACACAAGACACAGATTCAAGATTCTATATGAATCGAGCTTGTGTTAACTGGATATCGATTTGATCCAGTAAATGAATTGACGACTTAATCAGAAAGATAATAACTATCTGATTCACTCTTACTGTGTTGGCTGCTTTGAGACGCTCCGGTAACGAGAACGGCTAGTACGGCTGTAAAACCCTGTCAAGAAGATTCATATGAATTCTATCTGATCACAGGCAATATTTATACTAATTAATAGGGAACCGTGGTTATTGCAATCGTATTCGACAAAGTGACAAAGACACTTTTGTCCATATTTATTGTTTATCACTAACCTTTTAAATGCATATTTAAACATCGGTGTTGCAACCTTATACCAACGAAGTCGGATTCATTGACACATGCTCATACTCAAGCTTTCACAGTCAATCATTCAGCATCAAGATTGTTGATACTAAACTTCTCATCATCAAAGAGCTTCAAAGTCAAATAAAGAATAGTCTATTGGGGAAGATTGTTAGTCTTATGCTTATATAAGTCAAACAAGAATGCCATCAGTATGAGCATGTCGGTCAAGAGCACAAGTTGATCAAGAAAGTCAAAACAAGATGATTTAAGTCAAGGAGATGATGCAAGATAAAGATCTCAAGAACTCAAAGTCAAAAGACAAAGGCTCAAGATCAAGATCACAAAAGTATGAATGAACAAAGCCATTACAAACAAGAAAAGACAAGGACAAGACCAAAGAAGGCAAAGCTCAAGAGTCAAATCAAGATAACCTTCATCAAGAACGTCAACATTGGGGAGATCAAAGAAGACCTCAACATTGGGGGAGATTTTTAGCCTTATTTTTATATAAGTTAAACAAGAATGTCGTCGGTCGTCTTTGTAATAATTAGACTTGTGTTGTAATAGGCTAGTCGGGATTAACAGGCTTGGACATTAAGCTAATATTGTCCATGTTTTGGGCTCAAATCCCAAGACAAGCCAAGCCCGGCCCAAGATAGAAGCCCATACGCCATACATGTTGGCTAGGGTATAAATAGGACCCTCTCCACACATGGAGAGGGTGTTGATTACCATTTCTTACACTTTTTCTCTCTCTAATCTAATCTTCCATTTTTCTTTCTCTCTTTTTTAGCTTATTGCTTATTGTGTTAGCTTATTGTTGTGAAGTGGTTTATATTTGGGATAACAATTGGTATCACGAGACATGGGTGGGTTTAGTGATTGTGGCTATGATTATTTTCGGGCTTATTTCAGCTTATTTTTGGCTTATTCTTTTTTAGCCCAATATGTTAACAACCCAAAATGACTAAACCACAAAACTATTTCATATGAGTAATAAATAACAGTTTATGCTACGAAAGAAAGAAAAAAAATAAGCTGAAAAAGAATAAGCCAGAAATAAGCTGAAATAAGCCCAAAAACAATCATAACCACAATCACTAAATCCACCCGTGGCTTGTGATACCAATTGTTATCACAAATACAAACCACTTCACAACAATAAGCTAATACAATAAGCAATAAGCTAGAAAAGAGAAAGGAAAATGGAAGATTAGATTAGAGAGAGAAAGTGAGGGTCGAAGATTACACACACATAAAGTGTAAGAAATTATAACCAACACCCTCTCCATGTGTGGAGAGGGTCCTATCTATACCCTAGCCAACATGTATGGCGTATGGGCTTCTATCTTGGACCGGGCTTGGCTTGTCTTGGGCTTTGAGCCCGAAACACGAACAATATTAGCTTAATGTCTAAGCCCGTTAATCCCGACTAGCCTATTACAACACAAGTCTAATTATTACAAAGATGACCGACGACATTCTTATTCGACTTATATAAAAATAAGGCTAACACATAACTAGTCTATCACTAGAGGTGCTTATCCACTCATGCTACAGATTGCAAAAATAATAATGAAAGAAAACATGGATTGATTAAACATTATAATTCTTACAAAGTGTTCGATGAATGATTAATACAAATACGGTTAAAAGCAAATCCTCTCTTGGAATGATGGTGAATGTGACTGAAAAACGCCTTCTAGAGAAGCCCTAATTGTCCCCTCTGAGCCCCCTCTCTAATGAATGACGAAAACAGCGAAATAGGGCATGTATTTATAGGTTCGTATTAACTACGGCGTAGCCTTTAGTGATGAGCTACACCGTAGTTCTTCAAAAGCACGTATCATTCAAAAGTTCACTATAGTTATGACGTAGTTCATGGGTATGAGCTACGATGTGGTTGCTTCAATTGCCATATTCTTCATAAGGCTACGACATAGTCCCAAATGTTAGTCGATACGTTTTTTTAATCCTTTAGGCTCGTATTAGTTACTAGTTACATAAGTGATAGGCCTAGCCTATTTTCTAGAATATTCTGAATGTAACTATATATATTGATTTGGAATTAATAATAAAGACAAGCAATTTAATAATCCAGCATGGTAATCAGAGCCATAAAAAATATCTCCTAATATTTCTCTAATTCTCATTCCCAAATCCTCCTATTCTGACGTCTGTGTTTTTCTAATATCTCCAAAACCCTATTTTTCACCCAAATTACAACAACAGTCATTGTTGACTTAATATTTTGTTTATATTAATTGTTTATTGACTGGTCAAGGAATAAGATCAATTGTTTAATTATATTGTATTAGTTCTTGCGTCAAAAATGGTGCACTAACTGTTTGATTATATTCTTTCTTACTCATGATGTTTGATTGTTTTGTTGGCTTAATGGTTCATGCAAGTAATAATTATTATAATGGTACTAGTGGTATGGCAAGATTAATGGGAGCATGTAACACAAAAGCACAAAATCATTCCTTTAGTCTCTCTAACCGCATACTACCCATTGCTTTTTCCGCTATGACATTCGGAGATCCAACATGGAATATGGATACGGGTGAGTCTTCTTATCTAAACTCTCATTCAAGTAATTTAAGTACTGTTTATAATAATTGTTTATATCCATCTGTTCGTGTGGGTGATGGGAAAACCATTCCCGTCACCAACACTAGCCATATCATCCTACACACTCTTTGTCATCCTTTACATATTCATAATATACTAGTTACTCCTAATATAACTAAAAATCTTATTTATGTGCGTTAGTTCACTAGGGATAATAAATGTATTGTTGAGTTTGATGAATTTGGTTTCTCTGTAAAATATTTCTTGACTCGTCATATCCTTCTTAGAGGTGACAGTTCGAGAGACCTCTACCCAGTTACCAAACCATCTCCTATACATACTGCTTTTCTTTTTGTCATTCCTATTACGTGGCACCAACGTCTCGGACACCCCGGTGTGGAAGTGATATGATCTCTTATTTCTCGTAAGTTCATTTCATGTAATAAAGAGAAGTCCTCACATATTTGTCATGCTTGCCAACTTGGCAAACATGTGAAATTTCTGTTTTTCGGTTCGAACACTCGTGTTTCTTCTTGCTTTGTTATTATTCATTCTGATATTTAGACTTCCTCGATTGCTAGTGTTGGCAGTTTTAGACATTATGTGTTGTTTCTTTATCATTTCTCTCATTACTTGTGGATTTACCCATTACGTCATAAATCTAATGTGTTTCAAAAGTTTCTACATTTTCGATCTTATGTCAAAAACCAATTTAAGTATGAAATTAAAGCTTTTTAGTGTGACCACGATGGTGAGTTTGATAACACCAACCTTCTTCACCTTTTTGAGAAAAATGGAATTTAAATTCATTTTTCATGCTCCCGAACCTCTCAACAAAACAGGAAATCGAAGCGGATGATTAGAACTGTTAATAATGTCATTCGTGCCCTGCTTTTTCAAGCCCACATTCCACCTACATTTTAGGTCGAGTCACTTCATATGGCAGCCTACCTTCTTAACCTCCTTCCCTCACCCGCAATTAATAATGACATACCATGCAAAAAATTATTTCAAAAGGAATCCAATTATTCCCGTCTCCGCATATTTTGATGTCTTTGCTACCCACATCTTGATTCACTTCATAAATTAGCCCCAAAAGCCACGCCGTGCATTTCTTGGGATATCCCGCCTACCATCGCAGATACCGATGCCTTGACCTTTCCACAAACAAAATCATACTTTCTCGGCACGCCACGTTCGACGAAAACCAATTCCCTTACAGCTCTACTTCTAATCTTACCTCCGCCCCCTTTTATGAGTTCATTAACCCATCTCCTCTTACCCACACTTTAATTTATAAGGCATCTCTTATAAATCCAACCTAATCGCCTCCTAATACTCACATCTTCATGTAGCTAAACAAAATCCTAACAGTATCATCAACTGGGAGTCTAAACCCCTGGCCACTCCACACATACGTCCCAACATCCATAACCGATTACAACATCCTATAATCCAACACCTACCAACCTATCTACCATGGCCTATTGCCCCACACCTATAGGCCCCACTACATCGACCCAACACCCTCAAACTTGAACTCACCCGATGGTCACACGTGCTTAAGTCGATACTGTTAAACCTAATCCTTGTTTTAATTTCCATACGTCTCGTATATCTCCTCTTCCTAAGTCTCATTCTATTGCTTTGTCTGATCCTAATTGGCATGTTGTTATGTATGATGAATATAATGCTTTAGTTAAAAACAGTACTTGAATGCGTGTTCTGAAACCACCTAATGCTAATGTGGTTTGGTCTATGTGGTTGTTGTTTAGATATAAGTATCATGTAGATGGATCTTTGAGCAGGTACAAGGCCTGACTTTTTGCCAATGGGCACACTCAACAGGTTGATATAGATTGTGATGACACTTTTAGTCTGGTTGTGAAACCGACTACCAAACGGGCTGTTTACAACCTTGCTCTGTCGTGTGGATGGCATGTTCATCAGCTTGATGTTAAGAACGCTTTTCTTAACGGTGATATTACGAAAACAGTTTATATGTACCAGCCCTCGGGTTTTGTGGATTCACGTTTTCCACATCATGTTTGTCAGTTACAGCGTTCCTTATATGGTTTGAAGTAGGCACATCGTGCTTGGTTTCAACAGTTTGCTAGTTATGCTTTAAGCGTTGGTTACTCTTCTAGTAGATGTGATTCTTCTTTGTTTATTTATTGCCATGGTATTGAGGTTGCATACTTATGGATATATGTTGATGATATTGTATTGACCGCATCTTCCATATCTTTACTTCAGCGTATTATTTCATCTTTGCATCGAGAGTTTGAGATGACGGATTTGGGGGCACTTAATTATTTTTTAGGAATTTCTGTTACTCGTGACTCTACAGGTATGTTCCTCTCTCATAGAAAATAGGCTATGGAGCTATTGGAGCGGGAACACATGGTTTCTTGTAATCCTTCTCGGACCCCTATTGATATGGAGTCCAAGCTTGGTCCTGAAGGGGATCCGGTTTTAGATCCTACATTATATCGAAGCCTAGCAGGTGGTTTACAATATCTTACATTTACTCGTCCTGATATCTCTTATGCGGTTCAACAGATTTGTCTTTACATGCATGACCCTCGGGAGCCTCATTTGGCGGATCTCAAGCGTCTTCTTCGGTATGTTCGTGGTACTTTAGAATTTGGCCTACAATTGTTTGCTTCTTCTACTGGTTATCTTATTGCATATTCTGATGCTGATTAGGCTGGTTGCCCATCTACTCTACGGTCTACATCTGGTTATTGTATATTTTTGGGAGATAATCTTCTTTATTGGTCTTCTAAGCGCCAACACACCTTATCTAGGTCTAGTGCAGAGGCTGAATATCAGGGTGTTGCCAATGTTGTAGCCGAGACTGCTTGGATTCATAATCTACTTCAAGAATTACATTCCCTTTTATTGTCTGCTACCCTTGTCTATTATGATAATGTCAGTGCCATTTATTTGACTGTTAATCATGTGCAAAATCAACGGAAGAAACATATTGAGATTGACATTCATTTTGTTTGTGACATGGTTACATGGGGTCAGGTTCGTGTGCTTCATGTGCCTTCATGTTATCAGTATGCTGACATCTTCACTAAGGGATTGCCTTTAGCTTTGTTCGAGGAATTTCATACCAGTTTGAGTGTTCGGTCTCCTGCCGCTCAAACTACGGGGGAGTGTTAGCCAATATGTTTTTTAAGCCTTTGGGCTCGTGGTAGTTACTAGTTACATATGTGATAGATCTAGCCCATTTTCTAGAATATTTTGAATGCAACTATATATACTGATTTGGAATTAATAATAAAGACAAGCAATTCAGTAATCCAACACCAATGGGTTAACTACGTTGTAGTTAGGCTTGATCCAAGATTGCTTGATTCGGGTTGAGTATGGGCTACGACGTAGTCCTATCGATCCAACTACGCCATATTTTTTCACCTGGAATATCTTCTTTGTGCATTTTTCATCACGCACCCTTCCATTTCCGCGTCTTTCCGCTCCAAAGCTCATATTTTCTGAAAAATGAGATACGAAACAATTAAGTACACATTTCTACATAAATATAACAATTAGGAGCATTTCATAAGGGATTTTAACATTAAAGTATATGTTGGTGCAACATTGACTAGGAACTCCCTTATGTTTTAACGATGACAAATAAACGTTCGCAAAACGTAAAATCACAAATGATAGCCTAAATCCGTAAAACCGGACTTTTACGTCCGGCGCGCTGGACGCACGTCAGCGCGTAGCCAGTGCGCCACAAGCGAAGTGGTTTTACAGATTTAACAATTGTCGGCTTTCCTCTTACCCGACGCATGTGGAAACTTTAATAAAGGTAAGTACATGATATTTGAGCATTTGGGAACACTCCAAATGAGGTTTAGACTTAGAGAGGAGCAAAAACGAATCCTCTCATTTTTCTATAAAACACCAACTCAAACTTTTAACAAACGCCTCTAGCTAAGGCCGAGACTTCTTTCTAAACCTAGTATGATCATGTTTTCAACATACCAAGAAGCAAAAGTATTCATTTGACCTTAATCCGGATTTATGTTTTTCCTAATCACGTAACGGGTTTCACTCCCTTATTGGTCAAACTAAGTCAAAGGTCACTTTGCGTAAACGCATCCTTTCCCGTTATGGGATATGCTTTACTTAAGATGCAAAGCACTTAGCTTGTTTGCATCAAGATGAATAGTGATCAAATCCATTGTTGATTATCGTGGATTAAAGTCTAAATGACTAATTGAGTTTGTGTTATTTGGAAGTTAATCATACTTTGACTTTTCTCACTTCCTTACCAAAAAAAGTTTTTACAAACTCACATGTACAAGTCCACACTTTCTCTATACAATCCTTCAACCCATTTCTCTTAATCACTTGTTTACCCTTCTTACCCAACAAGTGATTTCATCTCTTCCCCACACTCTCCAAACATCTTCTTCCTAAACAATCCCATAATCACACTTGCCTAATTTTTCCTTCCTTATTGGCAATGTGATTATTAACCCAAATCAATCCTTTGATTTAATCTCTATATTCATCTTCTTCATCATTCATCTTCAAACCTTTCCTACACATAAACCTTCACCAAATAAACCCTAAACCTTATCCTCAACAATGCTAACTCACATTCCCTTACACAATGTACTATCCTTTTACTTGTTATACTTCTTGTTCCCTACATTCCAAACCAAGGATGTTTCATATCATATCAAAACATTCTTCACCACTCATTTACTATTCACCTTCTTCTCCATAACATTCAAATTTCACACACACTCTTCATCATCATCACCATTGATCAATCCATGTCATCAATCCAAGTTCACACACTATTCTCATCTCCACCCTTAGATTGAAACTCAAACAAACATAACAAACACACTTTCACCTCCACCGTTAATCAAACTACCTCATCAATCTAATATACCTCATTCTCTTCTTAACTATTGGATTGAACTCTCATCTCAAACAAACACACTTTTTCTCACAAACATTGTTACCCATAAAGATTCAGCCTAAAACACATGATCCGGAGGTCAAGGAGGATTAAATAAATAGAAAGCCATATTATTGATGACGAGAGAAAAGGGAAGATGTTTGTGTGGTGGGAGGAGAGAAACACGCACATACACCTTGAAAGATGATAAAAAAATGAATCCTCACCCCTCCATGGAAGTATGGAGGGGGTTTTATAGCCCTTGTGTCTTCTAACTATACTAACTTGACGTTACTAGTCCTTATTCAACACAGATATAATAAACTAATGTAATTCCATATTAATCAACATATTTTAAGGCTAACAATCTTTCCCTAATATGTGGACATACGAAATTACTTACAATGTTCCTATCAAGTACAAATACAACACAAATAAAGTCTTCCCAAGTGCTTCCAAAGCTGAAGATGTCTTCTGAGTTCTTTTGGTCTTGAAACTTGTACTCCAGCTTGGATTTTTCATTGTCTTTACTTATTCTAGAACCATTGTGGTATGCATGAGTTGGATTAACTTCCTCCCAGTTCATGCAGCATGTCTTGAAAAGCTTTCTTTATAGACTTCTTTTTGGCGAAGTTTCTGAATCAACTTCCCCCCAAACCAACATCCCTATCTTGAGTAGATTCTGAAACTTTGATGTAGCTTGAACCATCTTCTACTTATATTTAACGTGCACAACAGAATTTTGTAGAAGAAAAACCACACCACATACTACTGCTACTTGTCATTATGTCTTGGTGAATATTCGTTCGGGGGTGCATGCAAGGAATCAACAACAATCCTTCTCACGTATGCAGAATACTTCACAAACCATACTAAGTGAAGTCGTATACACTACTTCCCCCTGGAAGTTGACTTGGTAACAACAAAGTACATATTTTCCCCCATGATGGTTTTGAACTCTTAGAAGCATCATTGTTGTGTACGTCCATATACTCGAGAAGTTCTTGTCTAAAGCATAAATCTTGAAAAGCTATGAATGTCGTTGAAGTACTTTGAAAATTTTGCTTAGACTATGAAGTACCATTGTTTTGGAATAGCACAATATTATCCAGTGAGAGTTGTTGATTACATCTCAACCTTATACTCTTTGACTAACTTACCAACCTCGTATTCTTTCGGCTAATGCTGTGACCACACAGTGAAGTAAACCCGATATACCAGACTTAAAATTGAAGTAAAATCCCCCAAATTAGTTACTTAAGCTTGCACTGTTAAATAAAGAATGGTGTAAGATTAAATCTCTAAGTACTCTATACCCGTCATCAAAAGTATAAGACGTACGACACCTCTTGAAACTATCCACATCTGCATATGCGTGTGACACTGAGTACTACAACGTAACTCCTTTAAGTGATAGCTATAACCCGTGAGTACTACAATGTAAATCCTTACATCGGGTATAACTAGATAATCCAAGTCTTAATCATCTGTTGTATACGTTCAAGCAAGTCATCAATCGATAGATTGGGTTTGAAGAAAAGGGGTAGAAAGTAAAAGGAAGTCTCGATGATGAAATAAGTAGACGCCTTCGAGAAACCCACTTCAATCTCAAATAAGGGATACAAGATCAACTTCGTGATCACTTGTCATTTTAATCCGTATCTGAAGCTGTTTGTCGTTTAAGTGAATCTTTAATGATCGTTTTAGGATTAAATGTTGTGTTTTGCTTTGGTGTTTGTGTTAAACATATTCCGTAGAAGTTTTGAAGAATTTTGGCATTTGTTCATAAAATGTCATAAACCGTTATTAAATTATCCCCTGTAAACACAAACCGCTATCAGAAGTGACATAAACCGCTACCAGTTTACACAAACCGCGACCAGTAAACTGACATAAACCGCTACCAGTAAACTGACATAAACGCGACCAGGTTACATAAACCGCTATTTGCACATTCCGCTATGGCATAAGCCGCGATTGTCACATTCCGCTACTGCTCATTCCGTGATTGTGCACATTCCGCTATTGTGCACAAACAGTTAATCTTCATCACCTTACACAAACCGCTAATCTTCAAACTAAAACCTGGATTTTTATGTTTGAATAAGCTGTTTGTTACATGAATAAGCTTCTAATAAGCATGTAGATGATGAAAGTACAAATAGATGATCCAAAACAACAACAAATAAGCATAAATGATCGAAAAATGTATCATAAGTGACGTTTTTCAAAAATAAGCAAAAACCATAATTTTTGATCAAATAAGTTGTTGTTTTTGGCTTAAGTTTACCACAAAGTTATCACAAAAGATTATAGATAAGAAAGTAGCAAGCTTTTTGATGAAATAAGCTCACACCAAAAGAAGTCGTGGCTTATTTTGCTTATAAATAAGCCATGAATCACCCAAATAAGCAAAAACACAAACACGAATTCCCCCTAGGCTCTGGTACCAATTGTTACCCATAAAGATTCAGCCTAAAACACACGATCCGGAGGTCGGGGAGGATTAAATAAATAGAAAGCCATGTTATTGATGATGAGAGAAAAGGGAAGATGTGTGTGTGGTAGGAGGAGAGAAACATACACACACACCTTGAGAGATGATACAAAAATGAATCCTCACCCCTCCATAGAAGTATGGAGGGGGGTTTTATAGCCCTTGTGTCTTCTAACTATACTAACTTGACGTTACTAGTCCTTATTCGACACGGCTATAATAAACTAATGTAATTCCGTATTAGTCAACATATTTTAAGGCTAACAAACATACACTCCTCACTCACATAACAAACACAACCCTTTTATCACCCTTGATCTTGCCATATCACCTATCCTATTTACCTCTCTTCTTTACATCTTCACCCTCCATTTCAAACAAGATCAAGAGGCTCCCTTCTATTACATCATGACAACTCGTTTACAACTCATCCTCTCTTTTCAAACATGTGGCTAATTCAAATTTCAAATTCTTCCCCCTTTCTCTTAAAGAACAGAATATTCCAAGAATGTTCTCTTGTACCCTAACTAACTATTTCAAATCTTTAGTTGGATCCAACTAAGCTAGTTAAACTTTGAGCAATACCCAAAATACCCTTTTTCGATAATCCTTTTCTCTTTTTACATTATTGGATAAGCAAAACGCTTTTAAATACTTCACAAACGTTTTATCAAATGGCTATTTGAGTTGGTTGACCTTGAGTATAAGAATAATTAAAAGGTCATAACGTGAAGTATAATTGGGGGTTTAACAAGTGCGGATATTTAAAACGCCAAAGTCCCGAAGAAAACAATCTTGAAATTTTGACGCGCTGGCCACGCGTTGACGCATGGACAACGCACCAGACTTAAATTTATTATAATAATTGGGGACTCTTGGCCTATATTACCCACCTCGTTTATAGTTCTTACCTCTTGCAAACATTCTTTCCTCTCTTTTCTCTTCTCTAATCCTCTAAGTCTAACACCTTTATGTTTTTAATCTTCTCATCTATCATTCTATTGAAGTGAACACATCTCCGCAAGAGAGCCACATAAGTGACTAATCCATACGTGTGTGCTTTGTCGAGGGTCTTATTTCTCATACCATTTCTTTAGAATCGAGTCTCTAGGTTAGGTTAGGACTTGGTTCATCTATCTTATTTTATTCAATCGAGTTGTAAGGAAAGTCTTGTATCCGTCGGATCAAGCCTAGATCATTGGGGATCTAGTTGGGGTTTGGTAAGCTTTCAAGGGGAAGTTGGTAGAGTTTCTAGTTGATCTAAGTGATCCTAGAGGTTAATTCAAATCATGGGTTCTTAGGGGTGGATTTCGAAGGTGGAATACCGTAGGTAGTAACAATTCTGTGTGAGCGTCGGTCTTTGTTGAAAGCCGGTGGAGTTAAATTGTAATACGGTTTGTAGTCCACCATAAAGATTATACTAGTAATGGTATCGGTGTTGTGGATTCGCAACTGGATGTACATAAGGACTAAACCCCCTTTCCAAACTAGTATATATCATGGTGTCTCTTCTTCTCTCTTCTTCTCTCTATCTACTTATTGTTCTCATTGAAAAGTAGATTAGTACACCAGTCGGCTCTTTTGAGACTTAAAGTTTTATAAACTTCAAAGAAGTCAAGAAAACTGTATTCACCCCCTCTACAATTCTACAATTGGTATCATAGCAGCTTAATCAAGTTTTTAAGCGTTAAAACCTTCCCGAGAAGTTATTTTAAGTTGAAAACTTCTTTTTTAAAAATTCGAAATCCCAACTCTGATTTTTGAAAAAGCTGAGTAAGATCCATGTATCAAGAGAACTATGTTGAGGGGTATTATATGAAAAGACCACCTTTGCTAGAACCCAATGGGTTTTGTTTTTGGAAAGCCCGCTTTGAGACTTACATAAAGTCCAAAGACATTAACTTGTGGCAAGTCATTCAAATAGCGATTTCTACTATGAAGTTGAAGACTCATAAACCAAGATAATGAAGGAAATGCCATATGAACTTCTTGAAGATGATCAAAAGAAGAAACTTGCCAAGAACAATGAGGCCAAGATGACTCTCTACAATGCTCTACTCCGGAAAGAGTACGAGCGAGTCTTCATGTGTAAAACCGCCAAGGAAGTTTGGCATACACTCATCATCACTCACTAAGGTAATTCACAAGTCAAGAATTACAAGATTGATCTTCTCACTCAAGAATATGAGAAGTTCTCAATCTCTAATGAAGAAACTATTGATAGAGGCTTCACAAGATTCAATGCTATCGTGACTAGTCTCAAATCCTTAGATCCAGACTATTCTAGCAAGAATCACGTAAAAAAGTTTCTTCGTGCTCTCCCATTGAAATAGAGATCCAAGGTGACTGTCATTAAAAAAGCTAAAGACTTGGCTACTCTTCCTCTTGACAAGCTAGTCGGGAACCTTAAAGTTTTTGAAATGATCTAGGAAAATGATGGCGTAGTTTCCAAGACTACTGTTAAAGAGAAGATCAAATCTCTAGCTCTTAAAGCTAAAGTCAATAGAAAACAAACTAGTGACGATAGTGATAGTCAAGATGGAAGTGATGAAGATAAAGAAATCAACCTAATAGCTAAAAACTTTAAAATACTATCTTGAAAAGGTGTCAAGGTACATGACAAGTTCAACATATGCAAAGTAAAGACTAAAGGTGGTGAGAGCTCAAGACGTGAACGCGGATGCTATAATTGCGGTAACAAGAATCACATCGCCATTAAATGTCCAAAGCCTAACAACACAACATTTGTCGGAGTAACTTGGAGTGATAGTAAAGATGATGATGAACCCCAAAATGATGCAACAGTCTCATGGAAATTGATTCTCAAGAGGTACAATCTAATCTTTCCATTTCTAATAATGATTCAAATATTATTAATTTGCAAAAGGAAAATGTAGAACTACTAAAGTTTAGCAAAGATTTTTCTAAAACATATGAAAAACTTTTACAAGAAAAACTTGCTCTAGAAAAGGAACATTCAAAGCTCTTTTACAAAGTCAATGAACCCGAATTAGAAGTAAAGAAATTTGGAAGC
This sequence comes from Tanacetum coccineum, assembly GCA_026074375.1. Taxonomy (NCBI): domain Eukaryota; kingdom Viridiplantae; phylum Streptophyta; class Magnoliopsida; order Asterales; family Asteraceae; genus Tanacetum; species Tanacetum coccineum. The sequence continues at coordinate 35,602 of BQNB010024216.1, forward strand.
AATAAAGAGGTGACTGAACCTTGTCAAAATTGTGTTGAACTCGCACAAAAGGTTGACTCTTTAAAGAGAAATGTTTCCAAGCTTCAAGACGAAACATTAAATTTTTAAAAATTCAAAAAAAATAGTATTGTTTTAGATGACATGTTAAGTCGTCAAAAGTTGTCCCAAGATAAAGATGGTCTTGGATTTTCTAAAAATGGTAAAACCACTTATGTGAGTATAAACAAACCAGTAGTGTTTGTACAAGAAAGTCCAAAGGAAAATCCGTCATATAGCTTTGATAAAACTATTGTTCCTCAAATTCTCTTTGCAAACACTTGAGGTCCCCAAACACCCATTACAAGAAGACATCACTCGAGTTCTCATAATGGTCTTAGATACACACAACTTCGAGTTGACCCTAGACCTCTTTTACCCACACCAAATATGATACCTTTAAACTCGTATAATCAAAGAACTTCTTTTTAAAACAACCGCTCTTCCGAAAGAATAAGTTTTCACAAAAACCAAAGGTATTTGCATCATCAACCTAGCACCTTCCAAAGGAGAGAAAACTCCTACCCAAATCAAAGGCTAAAAACACCTTGGAGCGTTGGACCAAACTTTCAAAATGGCCATGATTTTCAAAATAATCCTTGGTTCGCGTTCTCAAGGTACGACCTACATAAACTCTGTGCTTCACTTCAAGACCCAATAATGTTTGTCATGGACACTTTATTTGCTAACCACAACGGACCCAAGAAAAAGTGGGTACCAAAACCTTGAGTTACATTGTTAATTTTAGGTACAGCGTGAGCATGACTCTCTAAAAAATCATCGTATCACGGATTATGGTTGCACAAATCACAACAATGTATATAGAAGTGACGAGGTGTAATTTTATACACTTTTTCGGGGTCATTTTACCCTTATAAACATGCAAAAATGTCTTAAATATGTGCTTAATCGGTTCTTTTTGCATTTTTAGCATTTGGAAGACATTTGGTGAAAATACACGTGATTTAGACTCAATTTGGGAAGAAATCAGACAAGGTAGCTAACGGGTATGAAGATTGATAAAGATTCAAGACCAGACTCTGGAGACGCTGTCTGAATACTCCCAACCGCGTCTGGACTCAAGTGGGATGCCGTCTGAATCATGGAAACAACGTCTGGATCAACCATCAAGTTTAAAGACCCAAAGAAACCCTAGCTTGGCGACGACGTCTGGAAAATGGTGACGCCGTCGCGGCCTGAATTCTATATATATAAACTCAATTCTACGTTTTTCATATACACTTTTGATAGAAGAAATTAGGGTTTAGTTCGTGGGAGAACAAGGTGTACCAGATTTATGGAGTATTTTAGGGTTTCCCAACCCTTCTATACTATCCCTAGTTGCTTGATTCATCATAGTGAAGTTCTTTTATCTTTTATCTTCCAATATGTCTTATTGTTTGATATATAATTATGCTTCTTCTATCTTGAACATGCTAGGCTAGATCTTTTAAGTGTTTGCTTATGATTGTATGTGAATTGGTATGCAGATCTTAACTTTGTTGCCTCTTGTCGATGTGTGTGCATGTTTAGTCCCTTATCGTGAGATCTTGGGAGACATGATTGCATATAAAGGATTCCACCGGTAATAGTCTTCATACTACCTTACCCGTGTGTGGATGATCCCCTTTAGGTACTAATACAAACACGTTTATCTAGACTAGGGGCCTTGTAATAGTCGTCTTACTACCTTACTTGTGCGTTGCTCTAGTTAGTTATTTCATAAACGGCATTTTTATGTAATTCGCCATGCATTAGAATAGTACCTACATATACATCACAAGTGTGACAAGGCAATAGAGTTAGGAGAAGCTACCAAGGATCATACATGATTAAGTAAAGACTATTCTCTCATCATACGAATTCCCCTAATCTTAGTTAGTTTAATTTAGTTTTAATTAGTAGTTTAAAACAAACCACCTTTAAAACATGATATTTTACTTGCTTTCATAAATATAAAAACATAAAAATTATCTTCTCTCAACCTCTAGTTCCTAGCTACATTCAATTAGGACCTATACTAACGCCTATTCCCCTAGAGAATGATAACAACCCCCATGTCTTGCGTATACTACACTACAACGGTTAGGTACACTGCCTAGGGAGTTGTAAAGCTTCGTGTAGAAGTCCCTTACGACCTCCGCATCAAGTTTTTGGTGCCGCTGCCGGGGAATAGCAACTAGTTTAGGTTCCGATTTTATTTAGCTTTGATCTACTTACTTGAATCCTTTCGAGTAAGATTTTATTTTCTTGTTAATTAGTTTTCTTTTAGTGTATCTTTTCTTTGTTCCCTTTGTTTTGTAAATCACTCTTTCGTTCACCATCATGATGTATGGAAGACCACCAACCAATCCCTTTCAAAACCCACCACGAAACACAACCTCCCCATTTAAAAATTATATCTTGATGCTTGAGCAACATCAAGATGAGTATTTCGACGACGTATGGACTCCTGAAAAAGCAATGGAAGCCATAGAGAATTATACCCTATCAAAGATTATTTTTGAACAAGAATTAGAAAATTTAAGGGCTCAAGCAGAAAGATTGTTTGAGGACGAGAAATTTTGGGTTGAATTGCCTAGGTGCATATCATGATTAGATTATGATGAGCCTATAGGTGATCTAGGTATGATGGAGGATAAGGTGGATAATCCAAGCCCACAAAGTACCCCACAAGTCCTCCCATCATTTGAGGTATACACACCGCTCGTGACTTACCCGGAAGAAGTAGAAGAAACTATAGGAATCCCTATGGAGGTTGAACCCTTGAACCAAACACAACTAGAGGATTTAGGCTTGAATACTTATAGTCATGACCTCTTTCCTAGTTCTAAGGAGTTTCCTAGTGTTGATGAACCAGAGCCTCAACCTTTACCCAATCTTCCATTCTTAGATATAAATCTAGGAGACAAAAGGGGCCCCGAACCACTCATCAAAACACATAATCCGGGTAGTTTTAGGGTGAAGGTAGTAGAACCCTTGACCATTCACACACCACCTTCACCTCACGTGGCATACTTCCATCTAAATGCTGTGTATTGCTACTATCACCTGCACTTGACCTTGAGTGTAGGGGAGACCCACCTATTACGCGTCAAATAGGCATAGAGTCAAGCTCGTGACTCGAACAAAAACAAGCGCTTATTGGGAGGCAGCCCAATCTTTTAAATTTCGCATTTTAGGAGTGTCGTGTGTTTTAATTCTTTATTTGTTTATTATTATTGTTTGAAAATAGTTGTAATCATGCTTTGCTATGTTTTTAACTTCGTCTTAATCTTATTCAAAGGTATTTTACAAAGATAAGTGAGGGAAAAAATCCGGTTTATAAGAACCAAATTTTCAAACAATTCAAGATAAATAATTTAGATTAATTTGCGTCTTGTGTGATCGGGTCATATGTTTGTGTTAATAATTTTCGTGGTTTTGCAGTAAATTTTTTGCAGGAAATACTTAATGGATATGCATGCAGAAATTTTTAACGAGAAAAAAATAATTCTCTACAGTTAGTGGAGACGGCGTATGGATTTTCCAAACGGCGTCCCCCTCCAGTATAGAAAAATTTCGATTTTTGTTTTTAAATCTTTTGTATAATTTCCAAAATTTGTACATTGCTTAAAAGATCTGCAGTAAACCACGAATAACTTTAACACATTCATCCTATCTTTTTAATAATAAGTCTGTTGTTGAGTCAAAACGTAAAGTTATATAGTTGTATGTCTATTATTCTCGCCGATTTTACGCTAGGTATGTTTGCACCTTGTCTTTGATTTGCAGGTTATATTTGATAAGGAGAAGCCCGGGAGTTCTTAGGAGTTTCATGAGGACAATTCTTGGATGACGATTTAGCCGGGATCATTATTTCTTCTCCAAATTTAAGCATAACCAGGGGAGTACTAGTTTCTTTCGCCCTCTTTTCTCTTCCCTTTATTCGTTTACGGGTACTTTGTAGAACATTGGGGACAATGTTCAAAATAAGTGTAGGGGGAAATAAAAGCCTTAGAAACTATTCCACCATTTGTCTTTGCTTGAACTTAAAATGATGAGTTATCTATCGAAACATAAATCGTAAAGGGAAATTTTGACCCAAATTTAAAATTTTCATCACATAACCGGTGAAACTAAGTAGCTAGAGCGTCTCATTGATAGGGAATTATACGACTAGCACAAAAACCCTTCCACTCAAATGAATTCACCCCCAAAATTGTGAGGTTTACGCCCCTAGATCTTTAGGAATTCGGGTATCCACCATTGATGCACAAGATAGTTTATATCTCTAAGCTTTCTCGAGTTAGGGAATGTACAATCATGTGTGTCTATTCTATCGTTATGGATGTGCATGTGTGGTTTTAGAGCCTTTTCTGGAGCTCTTAGCCTTGATATTAAATTATATGAGTGTATCCGGTTAGTGATAAAAATTCAGAACTTGCTTTTAGTGATGCATCCCGAGACGGGCTATGAGGTGAGTCATTTTTATACACTTTTTCAGGTTGTTTTAACTCCTAAATGGTGCATTTATGCCCAAAATAGGTACTTAATCGTTCCTTTTCAGGTATTTGTCATTTGGAATGCATTTGGAAGAATTACACGTGACTTGGGCTCATTTGGAGAAGAAACGGACAAGACTACGGACCTACACTAACATTGATCAAGAATTTCTCTACGGTGGCTGGAGACGGCATAACAGATATAACGTGATGCCGTTACCACAAAAATCAAGATGGCGTCACATGATTCCACGACGGCATTAGAGCATACGACCAACCCATTATCTAGAATATTCTCTTTCCAGACGCGTTCACGATTAAAAATGTGACAGTCGTCCCAGCGTTTTTCCTATATATACAAACCTGAATTTAGGGTTTTGAGTGTGTAACTTTAGAATAAAAAGAGGGTACGAACCCTAGTTCGTTTAGCAGCTGTAGGAGACGATTTTAGGGCCTAAAAACCTATTGTACCTCTTCCAATTCATGTTTTAATCAAGTAAGGTTTACTTAATCATTCAATATGTCTATGTGTTGTTTGATTTATTGTTCTTGCTTTATCTTTAACATGCTTAGCTAAACCTCCTATTGTGTTTTATTTTATGATGTTTGAAAACCTAGAATGTAGATCTTAGTGGTGTTGCTTCTTGTGATGGATGTGCACGTTAGGTCTTAGAAAACCAGCTTTTGTCTGCATCGCTGTTGATATGTCTAGGGAAACGTGATTGTGTAGAAAGGATATCATCGGGTAATAGTCTTCATACTACCTTGCACCCTAATATGGTTGATCCACTCTTAATATATTTCACATCACTTAATTAGTACGTCTAGGGACGTAGTAATAGTCTTTCATACTACCTTGCATGTGCGTTGCACTAGCGGTATACTAAGTGGACGGCGGGTTCGTGTAATTCGTTCATGCTTTAGGAAATAGTTACACAGATCATCACAAGTTTGACAAGGCAACAACACTAGGAGAAGCAATCTAGGGAGTAAAACAATATTAAATAAACACAGTCCTTTTAATCTTATTTGTTTATCACCAGAACTTATGTTTAATATTTAGTTATATAAACGGTTTTTAGAACCAAACCTCTCTCGTCCATTATATGATTTACTGTCTTCCATAAAATATAAAAATACAAAATAATCTTCTCTCAACCCTTAGAATTCTGTTAGATCGTGATCAAGCCTTTCCAACCTATTTCTCGAGTGAACGATAAACAACCCCGAGTCTTGCCTATACTACACTACAACGATTAGGTGCACTGCCTAGGGAGTTGTAAAACTTCTCGTGTAGAAGTCCTACAACGACCGCACATCTAGTTTTTGGCGTCGTCGCCTGCGGAATAGTTAGGTATTGATCATAGTTTAGCTTAGTTCTACTTGCTTGAATCCTTTCAAGTAAGATTTAATTCCTGCATATTAGCTTTCTTGTAGTCTATCTTTTCTTTGTGTATTTGTTTCGTAACCCATTCTTGTCAACTACCATGGGAGACGAGAATCCTATCTGTACTCTAGGAAATTACTCCAAACCAAGCCAAGAGGGCTATAGGAATACCATTCCCCGTAGGGAAAAACGTGGAGGGTTAGTTCATGGGAGAACAAGGTGTACCAGATTTTGGGAGTATTTTAAGGTTTCCCAACCCTTCTATACTATACCTAGTTGCTTGATTCATCATAGTGAAGTTCTTTTATCCTTTATCTTTCAATATGTCTTATTGTTTGATATAAATTGTGCTTTCTTCCATATTGAACCATGCCTGAGGTCTAATCTTTTAAGTGTAGCTTATGATTGTATGTGAATTGGTATGTAAATCCATAATTTTTTGCCTCTTGTCGATGTGTGTGCGTGTTATTCCCTTATCGTGAATCTTGGGGAGACATGATGGGTAGAGAGGATTCCACCACCGGTAATAGTCTTTCATACACCTTAACCCGTGTTGATATGCCCCTTTAGGTATTAATACAAACGGCGTTAATTAGGACAGGGGCCCTTGTAAAGTCAATGCATACTACCTTACTTGTTCGTTGCTCTAGTTAGTTATTTCGTAGATGGCGTCTTTGTGTAATTCACCATGCATTAGAATAGTACCTACATATACATCACAAGTGTGACAAGGCAATAGAGTTAGGAGAAGCTACCAAGGATCCTAACATGATTAGTAAACACTATTCTTCTCTCATCATATGAACCCTCTAATCTTAGTTATTAGAAATTTTAGTTTTAATTAGTAGTGTTAAAACAAACCACCTTTTAAAACCCGAGATTTACTTGCTTTTCATAAATTAAAACACAAAAATAGACTCTTCTCATCAAATCTCCTAGTTTCTTACTACATTCAATTAGGACCTTTACTGACGCTTATTCCCCTAGAGAAAGATAACAACCCCTGTATCTTGCCTATACTACACTACAACAGTTAGGTACACTGCCTAAGGAGTTGTAAAGCTTCATGTAAAAGTCCCTTACGACCTCCGCATCAAGAAGACCACTTTATTCATATCCCTTAAATCAAGATAAGCATATCACACCTAAAAGCGAGATCTTCAATCTAGGTAACATCCTTCCTACTTCTAAACATAAATTTTGTCTTGCATCTATGGTAGATAACTCAACCCTTTGGCATAGAAGACTAGGACATGCTAATATGCGATTTATTCAAAACATAGACTTGAAGGAACTAGTAAGAAAACTACTAAAAGAAAATTTTGATAATCATTTTTGTGATGCATGTAAAATAGGTAAACAAGTCCATGCAAGTCATAAGCTTATAAACATGATTTCAACCACTAAAGTCTTAGAACTTCTACATATGGATTCGTTTGGTCCTTCATCTATTCAAAGCTACAGGGGTAATTTTTATAATTTGGTAATAGTAGACGATTACTCAAGATATACAAGGACAATATTTCTATAAACAAAAAACAAAGCTTTTGATAAATTTAAGGCATTAGGTAAAAGTCTACAAAGCCTACTTGGTCATTCGATTGTTTCAATCCGAACGGATCATGGTAGAGAATTTGATAATGAAGTTCAATTTGGAGTCTTTTGTGACAAACATGGAATCTCTCACAACTTCTCGGCACCTCCCACTACTCAATCTAATGGGGTTGTTGAAAGGAAGAACCGAACTTTGTAAGAAATGAGTCGTACAATGTTAAATGAACAATTCATCCCATAAAGATTTTGGTGTAATGCCGTAGAAACTGCCACATACATACTCAATAGGGTTTTGATTAGGAAAACTATTAATAAGACACCATATGAGATACTTAGAGGTAGCCTTCACTAGAATACTTTAGAGTTTTTGGATGCAAATGCATTATATCAAAATCATTAGAAAATCCTACTTCATATGACTCAATTTCCTATAACGGCATCTTCTTAAGATACTCGCAAACATCTAAGGCATACATAGTACTAAATAAAGAGACTTTAAAAAATTGAAGAATCACTTAATGTCACATTTGATGAAAGTTTACCCAAATCCAGGACATCATCTTTGGTAGATGATGACATGATTGAAGAACAAGCTGTTTAGAATCATGATAGAACCCAAAATGCAAATTGTGATTTAGAGGAAGTCATACATATGGTAGAAAACATTAGAGAAATTAGAGACCATCCCATAGATCAAGTGATAGGAGAATTAGATAAAAAGAACTCTTAGGTCACATGCCCAAGATAGAAGTAATTTTTTTGCATTTGTTTCAACCATAGAACCTAAGAACATTAAGGAAGCCATCAAGGATGAAAGTTGGACAATGGCTATGCAGGAGGAGCTTGATCAATTCGTACGCAACGATGTTTGGGATCTTGTTCCTTGTCCGGTAGGTCACATCATAATAGGAACCAAATGGGTATTTAGAAATAAGTTAGACGAAAATAAAGTAGTGTGTAGGAATAAGGCTAGATTAGTAGCACAAGGCTATAATCAACAAGAAAGAATTGATTACGATAAAACCTATGTCCCTGTTGCTAGATTGGAGTCAATTAGAATCTTACTTGCATATGCATGTTGTTATATGTTTAAACTTTTTCAAATGGATGTAAAAAGTGCTTTTCTAAATGGAGTCATCGACGAGGAAGTGTATGTTGCGCAACCTCCCGGTTTTGTTGATTTTCAAAAACCAAATCATGTTTATAAGCTTAAAAAGGCATTGTATGGACTTAAACAAGCTCCTAAAGCTTGGTATGAAAGATTACAATCTTTCCTTGTAAATAACAAATATAAGATGGGAATAGTAGACAACACCTTATTCACTAAAATAAAGGACTTGCATTTCATAATCATTCAAATCTACGTTGATGATATTATCTTTGGGTCTACTTGTCAATCGCTTTACGATGAATTTTCTAAATTGATGCATGATGAATTCGAGATGAGCATGATAAGCGAGCTTAGATTTTTCTTAGGATTGCAAATTAAACAAATGAATGATGGAATATTCTTTAATCAATCAAAATACATTGGAGAAATACTTAAGAAATTTGGTTTAGAAAACTCTAAAGTTACCAAAACTCTAATTTCTAGGAAAAGAATCCTTATTTTAGACAAAGATAGTGAATCCATTGATAACACTAAATATAGAGGAATGATAGGTAGTTTTCTTTATCTCGCCGTTAGTAGGCCAAATATAATGTTTAGTCTTTGTCTTTGTGCTAGATTTCAGAAAGATCCAATGGTATCTTATTTATAAGTGGTTAAAAGAATATTGAGGTATATTAAAGGAACACAACACCTAGGGCTTTGGTATGGTATAAGCTAATTCGGATCATGCGGGCGATGTAGTTGATAGAAAAAGCACAAGTGGAATTTCACATTTGTGGGGTCTTGTTTAACATTATGGTTTTCAAAGAAACAAACATCACGCGCTAACTCCGTAACCGAATCCGATTATATGGCCGCCGGAAGGGCTTGTCAACAAGCGTTATGGATGAAGCAAGCGTTTGTGGATTACAACATCACGATTGATAAGGTTCCAATACTATGTAATGATAAATGTGCAATCAATCTAACATCAAGTCCCATTGATTACCCTTGAACGAAGCACATAGAAATAAGACATCATTTCTTGAAAGATAATGTAGCCAAAAAGCATATCACTATAGATAAAATCTCTTTTATCAAAAATATTGCAAACATTTTAACAAAACCCATAAAAAAGATCAATTTAATTACCTTAGTTTAAATTTGGGTTTGATGTTGCATGAAGAGGAAGAAGAAGAAAGGAAGGGACATGATGGGATAGAATAATGTACTTTAAATAATTAACTAATGTTGCACAAATACACAAAATGGTACTTTGTACTCAAACTTGGATATTCATGTAAATTTTTGGTTATTAATCAACAAACAAATAAACCATCTTCCTTTAAAAACATCACATACTACTTTCTACTCATCTTTATGTAAAAACACCATTAAAGCATCAAGAACAAGAATGAAGAAACCAAGAACTTCTAACAAGTAAGTAATCTTCAAAATCCTTTTTATCAATAATAAAGTTCTCACTCAAATCAAATTCTTTCAAAATATAAAAGCAAAGTCTTTAAAATAAATTTACACACACTCTTCTATCTATAAGTATGCAACATTAATTATAGGAAAATGTCTAAGTCAGAGGGATCCGTAAATAAAGGAGAGATGGGGGAAAGCTCAAGAAGTTGAAAAGAAATTTTAAAACAATAAAGGTAATGAAAGGATAATGTTTGAGTTTATCTTATGAGGATTTGCAGAAAGTGAGATTTGGGATAAGGTCAAGGAACCCTTAAGCCCAAAGTTGAATAAGGATGGGTACTCTATTTGTTGTGAAAACACAACTCATATGATGAATGCCCTTAAGAAGCAAGAATGGAATCAAGAGAGCTGCTTTTGTCTATTCATCATAGCCTAAAGATGCTTCTTGATATCATATCCAAGATGAATAGGAAGTTGGAAGAAGAGAAGGTAAAAAAGAATGACAAAAGAAAGGAGAAAGTAAATGACTTCTAGAAAATAGGAACCTAGGAAGGTTTAAATAAGTAAAATCTCATTCTTTTGTGCAAGGCACTAGAATAGTGCTTTTATGTCAAAGTACTAATATAGTGCTTTAAGTATGGGTGTATGAACTATCTATAAATGGAATGATGTAATTCATTTTGCTAGATATAAATGTATATTTATTGTCATATCTTCTCTTATTGATATTCAAGAAATGGTAAGCTAACCTATATTAGACTTGCACATGTGTATATTTTTGTTGCTTGTATTATTTTGTGTTTGCTTGTTGCTAGCTGTAGCCAAGAACACTTTGGAGGTTATGCTCTTGACCCATGGATCCCTGCCTTAGAACAAAGGGGAGGAACGATCCAGGAGGAGCATATATAATGGTATCTATTCTCTCATCTACAAATATATCAACCTTCCATTGAAAGACAAAGATCCTGCCTTTTTAATTTGACAAAAGAGGGAGAAGGAAAGCAAAGCATTGATACTTAATGATAGGGAAAAGCAAGCAATTACGAAAGCAAAGAGCAATAGTGCACATGGGAGTAAACAAGCTATATAAGACTCATAAAGTGAAGACAATGTTCAAGCTTCACCAAATTACAAGGCCAAGATCAAGACGCAAACTACATCAACGGCGGTCTTCATCTCCGCTACATTTGTAATTTTATTTGCGTTTCGGAATATTATTTGTCATCATCAAAAAGGGGGAGATTGTTGGTGCAACATTGACTATGATCTCCTTTATGTTTTGACAATGACAAATAAACGTTCGCAAAATGTAAAATCACAAACGATAGCCTAAATCCGTAAAACCAGATTTTTCTAACTGGCGAGTTGGGTGCGCGTCAGCGCGTGGCCAGCGCGCCACAAGCGAAGTCCGTTTTACGGATTTAGCAATTGCCGGCTTTCCTCTTACTCGAAACATGTGGAAAATTCAATAAAGGTAAGTACATGATATTTGAGCATTTGGGAACACTCCAAATAAGGTTTAGACTTAAAGAGGAGCAAAAACGAATCCTCCCATTTTTCTATAAAACGCCAACTCAAACCCTTTTAACAAATGTGTAACACCCCCTTATTTGACATATAGCAGCGGAAGCTAATTTGGGGTATTACTTCATGAATCAACAGTCATAATAAAAAAACAACTCAAAAGAGACGTTTTGGAAAATTTAGTTATCATTCAATAATATATCAGAGTTTTACAAAAGAGGTCCCAAAGTACATTGAAAACATAGTTTGAATGATAACAAGTTTGGACGTCCTCAAGTCCAACGCCACTCCGTGCCATAGTTTGCTCAATTACTTGAGATAAACATGCTAAAAGGGTCAACACAACGGTTGAGTGAAATTCACAGTGTTTGAAATGTAATAGTTGAATACAAGTCAATGTAATAGTAATAATTGCAACGAATACAATTATCATGGTAAACAATATTATATTATTGCACTAAGCTCATGACACCGAAGCCTTAAGTAAATGATATTCATAAATTGTTGCCCCAAGCGGGTGCTTTGCCAAACACCCGGAGTTCCTCAAATGAAATGCGTCTGCTGGCCATGTATGTACCAGAACCTGGACGGGGAAGTTCAGTCCTAATAGATCTATTCAAGGCATTCGCGCTTACTCAACCAGTACGTTCAGTTACAAGTAATTAACGGTTCATGATAGTGGGGCCTTATGGAAAATGGAGGTACTTAGGCAATAATATATCAGGATAGCATACAGTTGAAAATACTTGTATTCATGGTTATAGCATGTATCTCCCCACGGAGTTTAGAAAACATGTAAAGGTGGGACTATGAACTCACCTTGATAAGGTAGTTGATTGATTTGAAATTTAATTCAAATGGAAGTAAACAGCCTCGTCACGCAACCTGAGGTAATATGTCAAGTCTTAGTTTAATTGTTTCAAAACTTTATTTCATAAAGTTTAACGTAATTATTCATTTGGTTTATTAACTTGTGAAAACATCGTATCACTGTTCGGGATATCATAATCTAGAGGTCATGTAGTAAATGTTTGAGGAGCTATGACACTTTAAATCGTAAATCCAGCAACTCGTCAAAACGTGAAAACCCCTCACATGAAACTTCCTAGTAACGTGATACGTTATAGTTAAATGATAAGATTTTATCATTTTAAGTTTCTTCCAAAGCTAGCAGATGATAAATTATGTTAAATATATAACATAATTATTTTATAGTGTTTTGATCGACGCATGATAACGACAAATATGTCGGGCTTTAATAAAATCAAGTTTTATAATATTTAAATATATTTTTATAATAAATATAAAAATATTACATATTATACCCTTGAGAATATGAAAATTACAATATATACCCTTGGTATATATATATTTACACTTTTAACCCTTTAGTATATGATTTTAAAACATTTAACCCTTAACTTTAGAGTATGGCAAAACAAACCCCTAAAGTTTAACTTTAGGATAATTACATTCTTGGCCCGAAAGTTTAATAATTTCAAAAGTTACAATATATACCCATATGCATGAAATGTTTTGCGTTTTTTGTCCAAATACCATATACTTTGTATTTTTCAAATCTAACTTAGTTTTACAGCTTTTAGCTT